>JAVHNF010056306.1:10418-31318 GCA_034783455.1 Micropsitta finschii
GTTGTTTACACTATTGTGGAGCTCATGCTCTGTTGATGATTCCCAACACCAGCTTTCTGACCTGGCTCCTCAGCTGCTATTACATCTCCATAACATGAACTGCTGGTGGCAAGGTCAAGCATCAATTATTCAGGCAGTTTGGCCACAAGAAGAAAATGAAAATCACTGTTTGACAGCTTTCTTCTACTGGCATCTCTCTGGTGAGGTACCTGGCAACATGGACTTGCCCATATACCAGTACTGTACCTGTACTAGGGAAGTTAGTCCTTCTATCATTCAAATACTCTGGCGAACACATACACTTACATGTATAATTACACATCCTATGCAGGATTTTTTGTGTATAGAACTCTCCATAATATGTCTACATATTTAATCCCCTGCACATGGTTTCTCTTTGGAAATGGTTAGTTATTACAGCGGTGCCTAGAGGCATTTGCAGAGCTCTCTCCCAAAATGAGAAAACTTCCTTGTTCCTTGTTCAGTCAGTTTTAACAACTTGGCATTGGGTGTCAGAGTACCTGTCAAGGTAAGCTGCCCACAACTAGATCTACTGGGAATGTACCAGTCAGACAGCAACAGGAGGTGGCAAGGTATGAACAAAAGAGAAGGCACAACTTCTTCCAGGAATTTTTATTTTAGAAGCTCCTAAAGAGAACATGAAGCAAACAGCTAAATCAAGGGACTGCAGAGGAAGTAGGGTGACAAGTAGATGCTGGAGTAGCTGCAATGAGGCTGTTTGGGAGGGCTATTTGTTTTTTAAAGTAGAAAAACAACTGCAGGGTATCTCATCACTCTTTCTCAATCACTTTACATTAACATCCCTCTGATTTTAGCTTCCCTGAAGTCACTAGGGAAACTGTTTCTACAGATTGACTAAGTACAGCAATAGTAATTGTGAGAAACTTAGGAACATAGTAGTGGGGAGAGAGGCGGAGAGGGAGATAAAGTCATTTTGAGTCCAGATCTTCTTGATCCAGAAAGACAAGTCGAACCTCTCTCTTCCTCTCTCATGTTCTGGGCAAATACCTGACAATTCAGATACCAGATATAATAAACTGTTATCGGGCAATTACATGACATACCAAGTATTAAAAATAATTTACTTCAATCCAGTGTTTGGCTTCATAAGACTTAGGATTTGAAAACTGTGGTAATCAATAGGCCAACTTCTGTACACCCCTTCTTAGAAACTACAGGATTGTATAGGTTTATCAGTAAAGCAGCGCAGATAACCCACTACCACTATACAAACAATGAGCAGAATACACTGCTTTGGCCTCTTTAGAGCCTTGTAACTCACAAGTTACATAGGCACCACTTAACAGAAGTCGACCAAATGACCTAAAGTAACATACAAAGAAAAAGATGGTAAGTCTAGTATTTCTTCTGTTAGTGCTGTAACTAAAGTATTATCAGGGCAGGGGTTACTCTTCAGTCAGCTTGCATATTTAGTATTTCATTCAATACTCTACACATGTTTATTATTTATGGACTGGATGACAGCTAGCTAGGTAAGCAGCTAGTGCTCCTCAAATACGTGCTGTAAGAAGCCAAGGAGCACATATCATGGAGTGCTAACTTCTACCTGTTACCCACTGGGAACATCATTTGTAATCATTTTTAAAAACCTCTTACAGATAATCACAGAGACCAGAAGTTGCTGAGAGAGCTGCTCAGGTCATAGTTACATACACTTGCCAAAAGCTCTACTGTAAGAGCTGAAACGTGATGGCAGCACCCTGCTGTGGCACAATCAAGGACATGATCTGCCTGAATACAGGTTCCCTCTCACCCCAAGCTCCACAAAGAGCAGTGCAATTCAAAGTGGTGAGAAAGAGCCTATCTTCAGTTATTTCAAGACAAACCACCCACCAAGTTGGTGTTGGTTTTGGTCTTGGCAAGAATAAAATGGGAGGGTAAAAAGGAAGAAGCACAAAGGCTCAGGAGTGCACTGGTCTTTGGCATGAGCAGGATTTGGCTTCCGCTCTGCTGCCACCTGGAATGAAGAGAAATTGCTGCCACTTCACCTCAGGATTTTCATAAACAAGACACAATTATACATGAAACAGGCTAGAAGAAACAAAGGAAGGATTAATGAGGCTCTAAAGGGGTTTTGTTAAAGTGGAGAGCATGAGCTTAGCTGTTTCTGGCAAAACCAGGGAAACAAAATGTCAGCAGATTCACAACTGTCATTTGCTCTCCTATCCCACGTACCCCCCACCCCTGATCCTGGGGAGCACAGAGTCAGCAAAGCTCACACAGGCACCATGCTTCATCCACTCAGGCAGCTGGGACCATCCACTTCCACAAGTCCTTCTTTCTCTACCATTTTCTCCAATAAGCAATGATGCGTGTTGGTGAATGGTGCATACTTCCGCAGGAGAAAAGCTCTTGTCTACTTGCTCTCCCAGTGAGAAGGGGAGAGCATGAACAGTGAGAGCTGTCAGTTCCTATCTTTCTTTGCCACTCAGCTTATTTCCTGATTCCTAAAATGAAGCTGCAGCTGCGCTGGATGGATGTACTTAAATGCAAGCCTCCGGAGATGGGGAAGTGCTGACTGGTGAATTGCCTTCTTTCACCTTGTTCTCATGCCATCCTCTACTCTCTCAACTTCCCCCCTCTCCTCCCCCCTTTCCTAAAGGGAATCAGCAACCTGTTTACTTTTAATTTTTTGGGTAAGTTGTCCCTGGTGAATGCTCCCCCATATGCTTCTCTGAACATCGACTCCAGCTTCCTTCAGGGAGTTCGGAAGTCCAAGAATTAGGGCCTTGTATGTATGCAGTTAACTGTTCCCACCATTCCCACATCAAAGAAACAGGCTCATGTTGCCTGTTCCCCAAGGGAATTATTCCATATTCCCTGAAGGAAGCAGTTCTACTGCAGTCACAGCCCTAAGAGAAGAGGAAGAAAGAGCAATTTGGTCAAATCCACAATTTCAAAATGAAACCATATGAAAGTCTGAGGTTTTACACCACCTCTCCTGACACTTTCTTACATGATTAAAATCTACATTTAAACAATCTGTTCTTCCCTCTTCCCTCCCCTCTGCCAGAAGATGTAATTTAAAGATTTTGACTCCTAGCTGTCCAAACAAAATGTTGCACAGCAACAGTCCCTACTGTTGTCACTGGATCAAAATAGATCTCGGCCATGAAATCTCAAATTGGAGCTTTTCCCTGTTTTCACATTGTATGGGTGAAAAATTCAGAGTCCACAGGTCAGGCAAAGCTTACCATTGCACTTCAGATAGATCCAGAATGAGTGTGGTGAAAGTGAGAACCAGCCAGTTCTTAGATTTTAATGAGAACAACTCATTCTGTTACATGTACACCTTAGATGACTGAAAGGTCTATGGGGACTTCAGTAAGAAGCAATCTACTATCCTTATCAGATAATCAGTCCCCCATCCATATTAAACATACACACCAAATAAACACACACTTTCCCAGCCCTAGAACCAGTTCAGCTTACAAAAACCAAGTGCTGTTCTAGTTCCAGCATAGTTATCCTGGCTCAATGAAACAGTGGGATTACCCTGCTACCAAAAGTGGCAGCCAGCAAAGTGGTTAATGTAGCTTATGAACACATGTGAGCAAGCAACAGCTTAGATGCCTTGTGCTGCTTCCTGAGCCTGTAACCAAAGGCCTTGCTGAACCTGCCCCTCTTCCCAGGCAGCCATGTACTGGACCATCACTGGAGCAGCTTGGTCACAGCATCCTGTGAAAGGCACCATGAAGTCATGTCTGATCAGCCTTTTGCCTTGGAGCTGTGGGGTGCCAGTCTCTTCCTTAGAGCACTGAGAAGGATGTTAATTCTGTGAGTCACACTGGTAAATTTATGGCATCCTAAGCTCAAAAAATGAGAGGTTAATTCATGGAAAATATAGGATAGAAGTGGATGAGAGAAACAAAGATGACAGTACAATTGAGCCTTGCAATCATGAAGCAGTGCTGAGACTGAAGGGGGACTCCCAGCATGTAATTCTGGGAATCATTTGGTTACAGAAGGCACAACTCCCTGGTACCTCCATGATTTTCCTTGAGGATTTTGGAGAGAACAGACCCCCTCAGAAACATTCCAGAACTTCCTCTCCTCCTTCCCACAGTTAAAAACTGCCATTCTGCTCCTACTTAAATCAGCCCCCTGACATGCATACATGTACATACATGCACATCTCATGGCTCCTACACAGCTTTGCTCTCTTTTGTGAGTTTAAGTTTAGCGCCAACCTATAAAGTGCACTGCAAAAGGGCAAAACAACCTGGTTTTCTTTTCCTAAATGTCTTTCCAACTGTAAGATTATACAAAGATTTTTAAAATAGCTCAAAAAAAATCTTTTTACTCTCAGTATAAGTCTGAAAATTGGAAATAAACCCTTCATTTTAATTTTCACATTAAAAAAACCTGTAATGAAAAAAAATACAAAGCCATAATCATTCAGATTCTCTTAAGCCTTGGCTCACTTTATCATGAAACTGAAGATTCTGGATTGGCAAAACCAACAGAGGTAGAAGCACTGAAGTACAGAAAATAAAAGAGCCTTACATCAAGAGGGCCTCCATTAAGGCTTTGTTGCATTAACTGAACCCAAATACTTGGAAAACCAGTCTGAAGATAGTATTACTTCTGGTGACACTGGCAAAAGATTGTACCAACAAGTTAAAATGCAGAGCTTTCTCCTCCAACCCTTGTGCAAGCCAATACTAACTGCAAGACCAAAAGAGGATCTGACAAAAGCATTATGTAGATGAGCACACAGCTAGTTTCAAGAAAATTACTGGAAAAATATATTTGATTGCTACTGGTACTGCTCAAACTTCCCCCGATTTCCAATCACCTCACGAAGAGATTGAAAGGAAATACTGAAGTTTCCAACTCTCATGATAATGGTCAGACTTCTCACAAAACAGGCACTCCATATTCATATACCCCACCATCAACACACAAGTACAGTTCACAGCCAGAGGTTAAAGCCTAGGAATCTTAATGAATATACATGAAAGAAAAATGATGCATTCAAAATCAAGGAGAAACTGCTCTCAATGCCTTTTAGAGAGCCCCCACTCTAGTTTTGTTAAGAAAATGGGAAGTTCTAAGAAAAAAGGGTTGAAAATTAACACTGAACTCAATGTCTAGTAAAAAAAGGAGTTCTTTGGTCAATCAGAGCAAACTTTGGATAAAGCAAAAATTCATAGAAGCCACTATCACAGGTAACTGGGACTGAAAAATATTTTTAAGGTGCAAACAGAGTTGTCATTCCAAAAGCAATGCCAGTATCAGGAAAGTCCAAAGGAAAGTCCAAGACTCATTTCCTGCCCAGAGGAGGCACAAAATGGCTTCAAAAGCTGTCATTGTACACAGAACAGATTTTGTGTTTTAGTTAACAGTGACAGGAATAAAGGTAGATCCTGTAAACAGAAGCACAGACCGTTTGACTCAGAAGACGTGGGGCACCTGACTGGAGCAGGCCAGCCTGCTATGCATGCCACGCATTATCAGTAGGAAATTCTCTGAATCTCATTTCCGAGGCCTTTCTCTCAGAAAGTCATTAAGCTCTAATTAATGGCTCTGTGAGGTAGAGGGATCCGCTTTGGCATCCATTAGGTTGGAGGCTCAAATGTCAGAGCAGCAATGGCATTAGGCAGACTCTGGCGTTTTGCCCAATGCAGGATTAGCATTGACGCATTCAGCATCCTCTGAAATCTTCAGCTCTGTAAGAAAATCTGCAGGTTTTCTCTCTGCCCATGTGATGGATGGCATCTCTAAGTAATCTGCTGGTCTATTACCAGAGATTTTCTCTCCACCACCAAGTGAGCAGAAAGAAAATACTCAGCATGGTCCAGTTGCAGAGTTCCTCTTCAAAACAAAGTTAAAACTAGACACAACCTGAATATGGAGATACCATGGGCCTTGGAGAGAGCAAGACTTATGGGAAATACTCCCCACAGTTTAGGAGATGGCTAAGGAAGTAACAGAGGAGCAGAAGGGGCAAAAAATGGCCTGAAGAGCCAAGACTGAAGTACTGTGCTGTCAAAGGTGGGAAGTTAGGAAGCATCTACCTGCAAGCAAGAACTGCAACTCTCCTGGTACTACAGGTGGAGGCAAGCAAGCTGTTGTAAAGGCACTGGCTATAAATCATCAATCCAATGCTCATTTTCACTGAAACCTGCCAGCTTGCCAGACATCACCATCAGTCAAGGTACTAAGCCAGAGATCAGCATGCTGACAGCCTACCCTCTTCCGTATCAGTCAGGCTCCCTCAACTCCCTAGCTGCCTTGGCTCTCTGTCCTTCCTTCTTCCTAATTTGCAGGCTGCCATTACCAAGTCACTCACTTTTAATGAGAAAGCCCATTCAGAGTCACATATTGGACCAACCTCCGTAAAAGATTCCAAGCTACCAATTCACTTCTGCTGTCTTGAGCAGCAACGCACTGGTGATGTTAAATGTATTTTCCCCTACAACTAAGAAACATCAGTAAGAGTTGTCCAAAATAACTTTTGTAACCTCTGTCCAACCACGTTTTGCTACTGTGTTTGCCTGTGATGAAACAGTGATGAAACAGTGCCTGTGATGAAGCAGTGATGAAAAAAAAAACAGCCTCTTTGAAAGTTAAAATACATGATGCTGCATTTCTCTTGCTTCAATAATCTCAAAGTACTTTCCAAATACAATCACAAAGAAACTCTGAAATACCATAGGAATGTATAGCAACATGTTTCCTACATGGAAACAAGGCATGCGATGAGTGAGAGTTATGTTCTCCAGATACAGAATACAAGCAGTGTCTCCAATGCAAGTTCTAGACGGAGATGCATATAACCCATTTTCAACAATGGTCAGAGCAGGAGCAGAATTCCAATCTCCTGACCCAAAGTCTTATCTTTTAAACCCTCAACTGCCTTCAGAGCTGCAAAAGATCAAATTATTAGTTTTAAATTCATGCAACACAAACATTTGAGACTTGGGAGTTTTATTTCCTTCCAGGTTTCTGGTTTAATTTCAGTTCATGGTTGTCATGGGATCTCTGAAAGAAAACCCTTTTACTTTGTCCCTTTGTTTTCTCACCTGTAAAATGTATATTACAGTATCTCCCGTGTTTCAAAGGACACTATAAGAGAACAGCATCTTTATTCAATTGGGAGGAGTCACTTAGATGCCTAAAGCAACAAGTACAGCTATCAACCTCTTCTAAACTAGCTTGTTCCTTGGGCCATGACACAGAATTTGACAAATCAAAGGACTCACTGACAGCAGGGAAAAAACATCTCCTTTCCACCATGAGTGTAAAGCATCAGAGTAATTGCATGGACAGTTTGAAATACAGTACAGTCCATCTGACAGCTTTTCTCAGTCTGTTGTTTCCACATAATACTTCAGAACTCCAGAATCAGCTAAGTGTGCTACCAGGTTAAACACCAGTCATGTATACAGTGGTACATGATCTAGCAAGAAAAAAGGAGAAACATCATCAAAAAAAAAAAAACAAACCAAGATGAGATTTTCCCCACACTCTGTGCCACTGCATAAGCCTCTTCCTTGCAATTGGAGACCCTCGGTTTATGAGCTTTCTCCTTGCAAAAAGGGCACTGCTAGCAGCCAAAATGAGGCATCATCCAGCTTCATTTATTTCATGATTCCTCTGTCCTCCCTCCATTTGTCAGCACTGAAAAGAAGCAGAAGGAATGAGACTAGGCTTGCAGTGAAATTAGAAAACTGGCCCTCAGCTATGCACATGCAAATGCCAAGCTGTGCCGGCTGGTTAAGCAAATAGATGCTGGCTGGGAAAAGTGCTGTGAGGAACAGGCAGAAGGATCACTATTGTGCTTGGAGCAAGAAAGGCAGAAGGAGAAAGGCCTGATTCCAATGGCCCCTGGCTCAGATGGACACCAGTCAACACAGGGATGTAAAGTTTAACCTAGCAGGTTAAACTAGAACAGTTTCACAAACTGTGTTTTAGGTGCTAATACAGCAATGGGAGAAAGGCAGCAAAGAAATGAGACATACAGTGAACTGGGCATTGTTTTAAAAGGCCCAGCTGGAGTTATAGTCAGGGTGACAGTGATGGCTAAACACAAACCCACACAGCCACCTCCGTCACCGGACACACAGTAGCTCTTCCACACCAAAAAACACCAAACCAAGTCAAGATACAAAAATATCTGCATGTGTTCCAAGCTTGAGAAAGGCCAGCTATCAACCAGACTAAATGGCTTTAGAGCTCCTCTTTAAAACAGAGGTGCACTGGCTTGATGTGATTTTCAGTCTGGTTTTTGTTTTACAAAATCCAAGCCAAAGCTGTGGAGAGGTTCTGCAAAGTTTGCCTTTATGTGGTAAAAATGATAATCTCAGGGCCAGAAGCAAAATGAAGCTACTTAGTCCAAGCATTTCTGGGGCTTGTTTTCGTCCTGCATGTTTCTTATTTCCTTTGATTTCTTTCCTTTTTCATGCTTCTTCATACCCATGCCTGAAGCTGCAGCTGAAAGCAAGCGACAAATTTAGCTGTGGAAAAGTTTCCATGTTGCTTTGTGAAGCAAAATAGAAGCAGAAGAAAATTAGTATCTAGCTGGATTTTTTTAAATCTATTTGCTATTAATTTGAGCAGCCATCAGCTTGTGATACTATGTATGTATCAACATGCAGAGCTGGAAAGCAGATGAGTAATCAACAGCAGTGAGACACAATACCAGGAAGGACAAAGTAAGTCGACTCATATTAGAAAGAATCAACTTAAAAAGCAACAGCTAAACAAACATAACAGGCAGACAACAGGGGGCATGGAAACAGTAGTTCTGTTGCATAGCTTTAACAAAGCAGATGCAGAGAGTTTGTGTAACATGTCAGAGCCTGCGCAGCCAGGAGCAAGGCTGAGAGCTCGTGTATCTGCACCAGTCCCAGCCCAGCATTCTGATAGTGTATCACCTCACCATTCAGCGCTCTTTTTATCCTTTTCCATAGAAAATGGGAAACTTCAAGGGACAAATGCAAGAGAAGCCATGCTGGGAGGCAGTGCTTTGAAGTTTGTCCTGTTACACAGGGCAGCTCTACAAAAATGCTTCACCTTTGCAGACATGAAGATGGCAAAAAAAAAAACCACCAAACCCTATTTCAGTTGAGATCATGAGAGTCATTTACAATGTATGTCTTCACCTAGTCTCTGAGAAACAAGTCATATTTTGCTTATTTCTACAAGGCAGCAATGTAAGCATGTGAATGCAATCAGGGTTACAATTGGAGATTGCAGTGCAACATGTTCTGTATAGGGTTGACAGACAGTTCATGAACTTAAGCTTCCCACATGCTTGAGGCTGTGTAGTAGAGATAGACTTATGCCTTGTTTATGCATGTAAAATGTACTGAATTAGCAAATCCAACAGTGGATTCACTTTTCTGTAGTGAACACCTTCACATCAGCTTAAAGCTATCACAAACATGCCTTTAAGCAAGCAATCCCAAGGGTTCTCCTACACTAGAAAACTCTGCTAGCTTTAAGCTAGCACAGAGCTTTGATTCACAAACCCACACTGATCTAGCTGTGGTGATAAGGACAGCAGTCTCCAGTTTGCTACCAAACCTCCTCACCCATTATAACCTTCCCCACAGCAAACCCCACAAAATGTTCAGTGCACTCCTCTCCTGATCACTGTAGTTCACAGACCAGCCAGAGAGAGAAGCCACCAACTTCTTTGCCACAAGCAAAACAGTAGCAATAAGTGAGAGACTCTGCAACCTTTATGTCTTGCTGGTAGACTGCAGCGTGAACTGGGAAGGCAATGTCCTTCTCATAACCTCAAGCCCTTAAGCTGCGGCAAACCCGTTTTTCAATCCCAGTGGTTTATTATGCACAGTATTCAACATAAAGACAATAATATTTTTTACATCAATACAGAGACGCTTGTAGCTGCATACAAGAGCAATACAAAGAGTCTGTCTAATTTCAGGAAGTCAGTCTGGATTGATAAACAGCACTAATGCTCATGTGAGATGCATCAGCATGTCAGGATGAAGGAAGCTGCACATTTTTGAAAGTGGATCAGCATACTAAGTAAATACACAGTTCTCTCACTTTTCTTTCATAAAGGTTTAACTTCAGTGTACATGCCTGTTCCACGGTCTATATTTAACAGGCATTGAGGAGTGCAACTGACGGACAGCGAATGTTATCTTAGAGGCTAGTCATACGTACAAGAAAATGAAGAACCCGTGTATTATTCTGGTTGATACAGCTTAAATAAAGCTAACATGGAGAACTGGAGCCATAAATATCACACAGAAGCAAAGGAATCTGCAGTCAGAGGAGGGTATTACTTGAACAACAGTCATGTAGGGAGGTGGCTTCACTTTCCTTTCTCACAATGTATAATAGAGAAAAGATTTGAAATTCAGTCATATCCTGCTCGAAAAGGTCTTCACAGACCTATAATTTGCCTTGAAGGAAACTAGATGGGGGTGGGGAGAGGAAACTAGCAGGTGGTTGCATACGGTAAGTTGAACACAGCTTTGCAGTGTGCCTGTGGGACATTTTCTCTACCTTGAAGCTTGCCTTCATTCTCAGCCACACTGTTCTTTCAAGTTGCACTATCTACCAGCATGCAGCAGCTGTAACTCCTTTGCTTGGAGACAACAAAATTCATCAAGTCTCTCACTTGCCTGTGGTTAAGAGGCTGTGCACCTGGATGTGTGGTGTCATTCCATTCTTCGTGAGGATCATGGACTATATCCAATATCTGAACTTCAACAGGGGACTAAAATGAACTTCCCCAGTGGAAGCTGCAATGGCTGGCATGAACAGAAGCCATTCTCTACATTGATACAATCACTTGTCTATTTAACATTCAGCACTTCAAAATCTTTAGCATCTGGACCAACATGCTAACAAACTTCTGATGGTTTTGCAGTGGTAGGAAGGAACCAGAGTGCCACAGAAGTCACAGGGCTATCCAGGAAATCAGCCAGTTGCCACATCAGAGAAACCTTCCACATGGCCAGCAGCGGATCAGTGAGAGAATACACAATACACAGGTCACCAAATGACTCAATTTTCTTTTTGAACTGATAAGCGAAGACACAGTATTACTGCTTCAAGCAGCCCCATGAAAGAGCTTTTTAGGAACAAAAGCAATTTTCACAGATGTTTCAAGCTTCTCCGACTGTAAGCTAAGCACAAAGATCATCCCATCACACATTTTGTGCTGTCTCTTGACCTTGAAGCTAATCACATGCATTGTCTCACTCTGACTGATGACATAGCAGACTGTGCTATATCCTGCAATAAATTTAATCTCTGTATTTACATCTGAATGGCAGATACTCAGCTGTCCACCAACATTTTGATATAGATGCTCTTGGTTTGGGATTGGATTCATGTCATGAAATGGAAAAAGCTGGTCACAAAGTAGAATCATTTTTATATAGTTGTCATAGCTGACACTGCCTGATCTGCTGCAGACATGCCCAACTGGATGCATCACATTTTTTACAAGTGCAAGTGAGCATGCTCTCTTCATACTATCCACTGCCATCTCCTCTCCATACTGGCAAAGTTACTTAGTAAGTCTTTTAAACAACTCCCAATTAATTTGAACCTGCCCATTTTAATGCAAATACTGTATACAGCTTCTGCTGATGATATTCAAAGAATGTTTGTTATGCTTTCCTAATGGAATAGTTACATCTTTTAAAATACATAAATTTAGCATAAATACAGAGGAGAGAAACTTTCAGCACCAATTTATCTGTCTTTTGCTATTCAAGCAACCCCAGGCAAGGTAAACCTTTTCAGAAGTTGCTATATATTTGGCAGCAGAAACTGTCAGATCTTTTTCCTCATCATTTTTGGAGCAAGAGCTTTGTCGGAATGTTGGGCCACCCAGAAGATATTCACAGAATAACTGAGGCTGAAAGAGACTTCTGTAGTCAGCTAGTCCAGTCTGCTCAAAGCAGAAATAACTCTGAAGCTCATGGTCTTGCCCAAATTATTTGCAGAACACAGACACAAGACAGCCTCCCATGAGGAACAGCATGAAAACAAAGGTGAAACTACAGGATAAAAAAAGACAGATACTTTATTTTTTTCACACATTCATTTTTACATGTACATTCCCTTTTACCTCCCTGTCTAGCACAGATTCACTGAAGAACTACCTAATCCATCCCCTCAAATGAGGCAGGACTGGTACGCAAAAATCACCATCTGCAGATGTTCATCTCACTGACACTTAAAACCCTCCAATTTCATAACCTCCCAAGGCAGCTCTTCTAGTGCTATCTTCCTAACTGTACAAACAGCTTCCCCTTAAAATCAAATCCAAATTTCTCCTTGCAAATGCAACTCATCACATTCTTACCTTAGATACTGAGAGTATCTGATCAGTATTTTCACTGCAGCTACCTGGCATATATTAATATATTTAAATAATATGGTTTTCTTTTCCAGCCAGTCCCTTTCACATTTCTACATAAGTTACATTTTCCAGAATTCTGATCTCTTTCCCATTTGTCTATCGCTCTCAAAACATGGTACCAAAACTGGATGCTTTTGTATTTGTATATTTGATTTTTCCCTCTTCTAACCACTTGTCTTTACTAAATTTCATTGTATTGTATTTTATATTATTTCTTTAATTTACCAAGATCATTACAAATTCTAATTTTGTCCTCCCAAAGGCTGTCAGTCCTTTCTGGCTTGGTGTTATCTGCAAATCCTATAAGCATGCTTGTCCTCCCATTGTCAAAATAACAAATTAAAATATTGAATAGTCCTGGACACAGGACAAATTTCTGATGACCACACTTGAATGTTCTCTCAGCTTGACAAAGGACTATTGATAGATTACTCAGTCTAGTTTTTCCACTGGTTGTGCCAATCTTATGTGGATTTTGCTTCCTGGCTTTACATATATGAGTGCCATGCTGCACCGTGCCAAGCCTGACTTAAAATCAAGACACATCACAGCTGCTATGTCTACTTGTCCATTAAGCTGACAGCATGAACATGTCTGGTTCAAACTTCGATACTAATTAAGCTATAACAGATATCAATTTGGATATCACATTCAGTATCTGATCAGAAATGGTTATTCACAGAGGTACACATGAGTTCAGCTGTTAAACGAATTCTATTGTGTCTCTTGTGTCTTCTGACTTCTTCTCTCTAACCTGCTGTGCAAGTCTGTAACTATTGTCATCCATCAAAAAGCATGGGTTTGGTTGTTAATGCTATGACTCCTGTCTCTTCTTTCCTGCTTTCTATCTCTTCTTGCTCTTCCAGCAGTGAGCTTGTCCCTCAGTCTCTTACTCAAATATCTCCTGCTTGGGCTGGTGCTGTCACTTGCTCTGTTCTGCACTCCTAACCCCAGCAAAACTCCTGTCTCTGGCACACCAGCTCACTCCTACCCCCTTCCAGTTCACTCTTTTCCCAGTAACCATCAGAAACACAAGACATCACAGCAACAGGCATTGTCTATAGCTTTGGGACTTTAAAGATGAACTTCAGTACAGAGTACCTGTTGCATCCCAAGATAAGGACCAAAAGATGCTGTGATTCAAACTCTTAAATTCTCAAATGTGTTCCATCTCTCTTTGAAGTTGCCACAGTGACTCCCACACATTAACTGCAAGTGTAAACTCTCCTCTCTGAAGTTTAGTTCTTTAGGGATATAGAACAGCAAAAGCAAACAGATACAGAGTTAAAAAGGAAGTTTTCTAATTCAGTTGTTATTTGCTTAAGGGGCAAAGGAAAGACAATGCAAAGAGTAAAAATTAGTAAGTGATTTCACAGCAGTTAACCTTCTTAGACTGCTTCTGTGCCCAGATAAGCAGAAGAAACTTTACTTATCAGGCTCCTGCTAAAGAGTCCTCACCTACTCTCACAAAAAGCAAAAGCTGAGGGGCAGACAGACCAAATTCTCCCCCAGGTAACCACACACCCTGCCAAGCAACCTTGTGGCCCTTCCTCTGACACCTTAATTTGCTGTAAGTGGAGCCAGCGTATTATCTAGCTCTTATCTCTCAGTTTCAGTGGCAGAATACCAAAATTCGTAACGTCTGCTGTACATTGTCACTACTGTCTTGGATGCACAGTCCAATGCAGAAAGAACATGAATGAAAGGGAAAGCAAAGAAACACAGTATTTAAACTCAGGTAGTCAACACGCCTGTACCAAAAAGAACCAACGCCAAGCAGAAATAAGGCGGATTCCCAAGCTGGGGCAAGGTGGTGCAGGTGCTTAACTGTCAGTGAGTATCTGCCATGCAGGTGTAATTTTAACAAAGACTGATGGAACTCTACAAAGAGGAGCAGCTGAAACCAAAGATATTTAGGAGGGTAGCAAACAAGAGTTTACACAAATGTATATTCCCACTTTATAAAAACATAAAATAAAATAAAATGAAAAATTCTTCTACTCCAGACCCTGCACTTCAGCATGGAATAACCTTAAAAACCATAACCTTAAATCTCATTTTTACATTTACATTTCTATTCACCCACTTCGCAGTCATATGAGGCACCAAGTACAGCAAAATGAAACTTCAGTGATTTCTAAATACCAACCATATGCTCAACCTTTCTGACCTCTTTCAGATTCTGCCTATTTTTTGCCTCAAAATTGTCTGCGGATAGTGCTTGCATGTAAATTATGGTATAACAGCCTAAAATAGGACTGCACTGAAAACTGGGTCTAGAGCTCTCCAGAGATGGCTGAAATATAAGTGAACATTCAGATGCACTTTGCAGATGGCCTGAAAAAATATCAAATGTCTTAAACATATCAAGTAATATTTGCAGTTGCACACCCTCAGTATCTGCTCTATTTCTGTTGTTTCATCTTGTGATCCTGCAAACAGGGCTGTAACCTGATGGTTTTCTAAGTGAAGCTGGCAAGTTTAAACTGGTGGGTAACTTGATTTGTAACAAAATACAAAGCCAGACAAACTCGTTCTGGGTTCAGATTTCTCTGTAAATATTGCATGTGTTTGGTTATAGCTTAAACCATGATGCAAGGATAGACAAGTGGCACTGTCACATGCACAAGTCCCCTGGGTAGAGCTGATAGGTGAGGTACATGGCCAGCCTTTGTATCTCATACTTGGTTCCTGTGGAAACTGCTATAAAGCCATTGAAGCTAAATTGATTCCTCTGAAACTAGTGGTCTGATGCATTTGAAACCAGGAGAGAAACTGCAGGAAAATACAAGAAGACAAACTGACATTCAGCTCATTATGTATTTGAGTATCTTTCTAACCTTAAATGTGGTAAACAACAGTGAAGGTGTAGTTCTGAAAGAAATCAAAAGATCTGAATTAATAAATGGCTTAGGCCATCATTGTCCTAGGATATACTTTAGAAAAGTGATTTACTGGCACTGTCAAGTGACTAATCCTTGGAAGTACAAGCTATGGAGATCATGTATTCATACTGTTGTCTAAATGCTTAAGTACTAAAGGACAGACAGGAACCAATTAAGACTGTAACCGGTGTAATGCACTAAGTAATGTTAAAGTTTAAAATAATACTTCTAATACTCACATTGGGACCAAAACCAAACACTAATCTAAAACCACTAGTACAGTGTACTAAAAATATGCTTTTTAAATATGGGTGTTAGGGGTGGGATAGCCTTAAAAGAAAGATGTTAGGATATTAAAACACCTAGCAACAACATCCAGGAATGAAATAAATAAGCACTTATCAATGTCAGTGAATAGAGCTACCCTATTTCTCATACAAAGTGTAGTCACACTCCTGCTGTGATCCATCCAAACCTCTTCAAGAACCACCTTGCTCTCTAAGCACTGTGCTGCCCCATGCAAGAACTTCCCACATCTTGACTCTTCCCAAACTTCTTTCCTTAAACCCTCTTTCACACACCTCCCTCTCCCCACTTACCAAGGCCCCCTGCTAGAAAGCCCCCACTTCTTTAGCTATCCCACCCAGAGATCACTCTTTCCTTTCACCTATTTGAACTTTCCAACCTATCCAAGCAGATGATTCTCAAAACTGTCTCACTACTTGTCTACTCCTGTCCCTCACCAGCCTATCTTTTTTTCACTCTCCATGGACAAGACTGACACACTCACTTCACACCTAGCCCTCTTCTCCTGGTGAGCTCCCATATGTCAGTGACAGTGTTGCTTTCCTCTGGCCACAGCTACCAGTCATACCCTCCTCATCCCTGGATCTCCTGCAGGCTCCTACCTGGAAAAGGTTTCCTATATGGGTTGTACTCCTTGAACCTCCCACATACCCCTGACTGCCTCAAAAAGGGGGGAAAACAAAAATCAGTGGATAGATATAGGAAATACTTTTTTAAGCTAAGAACAAGCTTAAAAAGCTTGACTGTATTCATAAATATCAAAGCATCTATTAAATAAGGGGAAGGAAGGAAAGAGAGAAAGAATCCTCCAGCCTGGCTTGAGATGAGATGGGGTGGACCTTTTCCCCCTGGGCAGACATTTGCAGCTTTTAAATCTTCTGCTGATTGCAGACCCAGTGTGACATTTCCACTCTCCATAAACTCCTGTGAAAGTGTTTCCACTCAGCCTAATGAAGCTTGCCATGCTTCCTCTTCACCCTGAGTTTTCAGCTGCTGCTGTGTATGGGAACTAATGAGATAACTGGCCACATTTCCTATGCATGTTTGCATAGGAAAGCTTAAGCACCTAAAGCAATTGTATACAGATGCTCTGCCACAGAAAAACATCTTGAATGGGTCAGAGGCACCTGAGAGGAGTGTATTTATATAGGCTGGGATTGGGTATCTATGTCTCCAAGGGACACAAATACTAGTTTGTATTTATATCAGGATACACGGGGAGGAGTACTCTGTATTCACTGTTTTGCTGCTTCCATTTCCTTACCCAAACCCTCCTCCACAGGACAGAGTATAGTAAAGGGCATGCTACTGCCAGAAGACCTCACAAACCCACATCTAAAACACAGTGTGCTTAAGGGCTTGTTGCAAGTCAGCTACGCATTTGGTGAAATAAGGGGTCTTCGTTTCTACAAGCCTCACCTCCTCCTGGTAAGCATGGAGCAGGCAGGAAGATGGGTGAAGCTTTGTGAAGCTGCTGGGAAGGAGCCAGGGAAGAGCAGCACGATTTTGGCTTGTTATTGCTTTAAATCTCCTTCTGTAGCTCAAGAGAGACTCCTTAGGAGATTACTTCACAGACGTGATGGTGTTTGTTTGAAAACTCTCCTAGTGAGAGCTAATTGTTTCCGCAGCAATGCGAATTAATCAGGCATATCACAACTTAAACCTTAGTAGATGCTAATGGTGCAGAGAAAAGAGGAAAAAAAAACCCTCTTAAGTCACTGTACTCGTAACACAAGATTACAGAAGTGCCCCGTACTGCAGCTAATTAGGTATGGCACTGAATCACTGCTACTGAATTTAATTTCCTCCTTCTTTCAAATGAAGATATGAAGAGAAAAAAAGCAGTGGGGGGAGAGAAGATATATTTCCAGCTACTGTTTGTTCATGTGGTGCATTCCTCCAAAACTAGGATAACATTATTTATTATTCTTACAATACTTTTCAGCAATCTCATTAAATACTTCTAAATTCTTAAGGAAATGCAGAGATTGCAAGTTCAACTTGAGGGCATTGCGACTGAGCATGTATCTGTTTCAAGATCTATCCATACAAAAAAGTAACACCTCCATGGATCTGAAGTGACAGACACATGGTCCCATATAACTCATGTACAAAAGCACTAACATGACTTGCACCAGCAATTCTAACTGGAATTCTGATAGGAAACCTTTTGAACATGACCAGAGCCTAATTAGATTTTTTATCAGACCATTCAGGTGCTGCACAGCTACTCCTGAATGATCCATATGAATGGAATACACTAAAAGTACACACCATGTTACATATACATATTACACTGTTCATCCAGATGGACAATACCACACCAAAAGCAGATATCTTGAATCACAGCAAACTAAAAGCTTCCCTCACAATTAAATAAGAAAAGGAGTTTCTTTTCATGAAGGCAGACTTTGCACTGATCCATGTGAGCTTAGAGTGTACACATCCCCTTTTGCTCAGTATTTAGGAGACCAGAAAAGCTGTTGCCGGACAGGCAGTTACTTCCTGTCAAATGATCAGTGTTTGGGATTCACCTTTTCTAGCTGGTCTCCAACATCATGTCTACTGGCCATCTGAATTCCTAATAAGGACTAGCAGCATTCCATCTTCTGGAATAAAAAATGGAAGCTATAGCCCTGAAGAGAAGTATCTATCAGACCTGAGTGACAGTCAAACTTGGCACAAAAGTGAAACACAGTAAGAGGGTAAAGTTAAAATTCTTTAAGATTCTTGACTTGGGTTACTTGGGCACTACTGAGAATCCTTCCAAATATATGTTCCCTTTCTCCCTTTATTCTTCAGTACTGGCCTCTCCTGCTAGTGATGACCTTTTCCAAGAAATGAATATACCCTATTAATCGCTTCCCTTTATCCATTCTCCTTCAGGGGAGTCTCAGTTCAAACATGACACAGACAACTGATGTGGCAGAGCCTCGTGAGATTAAGAGGCAGGAAACCCTGTTTTCCTCAATGAGAGCTGGGCATTCTTACGCATCTGCATAGGAAAACAAGGTTCACATTTGGGCAATCTTCATTTTCACTCCCCTCTACCACCACTAATTTGGAAGGAGGGCAGTTTTTTGTTTTCTTTCCCTTCCTTTTAGCACAAATGGGTCAGTGATTTCACAGCTTGAAACCTTGACAGAACCATCTGTTCTTCGTTAAAAGCCATTAATGACAATGATAATGGTGCTAATTAGGCTGTGTGCAAACATACACACGCTTCAAGAGCTCCAGAGCTACAGGCAATCAAAGGTCTAAATTGAACCAGCTGCTGTACAGTATCGATGAGCACTAACACCCCCCATGCTGCCTTTCCCCAAAGTTCAGGGACATGCAATCAGCATCCAGCTTGACACATGAAGCAGGTGCTTCTGATATACATATGGGTCAGGGTCTTTTGCCTTTGTTTCCACTGTCCTTCCACCATTTCCTCTTCATTGTGAGCATGTGCACTCTGTCACCATCTGCAGTTTTAGTTCTCTTGTAGATAGAAGGGAGAATGCACGCAGGGCTTGAAGAAGCACATCGTTGTGTTACACCTGGAAACTATTCAAAGCAGATGGCACTGACTTACTACTTCCTCCAAACCTGACTTCTGGAAGTCACTTTGTTATTCCCTGCCTTGATTTCCTAGTCTAAAAGTAAAGACAGCACCACTGCATAGGCACCTGTGAGAGTTACTTCAAAAAGAGGAGTGATATGAAGTCCTTTATGTGAACAACATCTGGAACTTGGAGCTATACTAGTGACAGTTTCCTTTTAATATAACAGGTAAATCACAGTCAAATTATCAAGACCCTCAAAATACTGACTCAGAGAAACATTCATTGCAGCGAGACCTATTGGATCAAGTGGTGGACTTTCATGTGGAAAATGGAAATCTGTGCTTGCCTCTAGACTCTGTTTCCTCTGTAACCATAGACAGGTCTTTTCCCTGCTCCTACCTTTGCAAACAGACATCTGTGAAAGAAGGATGATACTGACCTCCATTGTAAAATGTTTTGAGATTTATTATTAAATACTGGCTTTGAATGTGAATCCTAAACAGTACTCCTGGGAAGTATATCCAAGTATGTTTTTCTAATGTATGTATAGAGTTGTTCATGTATATGCACTTGAGCTATAATGTAGGTATAATGTTCAGGAATGCATGATAGTGAGTGAGGAACACACTAGTTGCAACATAACCATCCACTCAGCACATTATGCATTCAGAGTCAGGGTAATTTTCTGGGACCCTTCAGACAAGTCACTAGGGATGCAGAACTGAGAGAAGGCACTTCTGCCATGCAACTGGTGGGAAACCTGGTGGTTCAAAGTGGACAAAACCCAGGCCATCAATATGAGGTTTTAAAATCAATTCAAAATGTGGAACAACCAAGTGCCTTGATAAGGCTTTGAGCCAGAATGGAGAGAAGAGAAACCCAATCCTGTGGTGTGTCTTTGTCAGAGGTGACTATTTTCGACTGACCACAATAACTCTTTGCTAATACTAAAAGCCTAAGGTCCCAGTCCTTACAGTCCACAGGGACAAACCAGACACTCTCACCTCCCTGTATTAGCACCAGCAGCACACTGTTACCCTGTTCATAATAAACTGACAAACCAAAGAGAGGAATGGAAAGCAACAGCCAGGAGTATTTAACTTCAGTGAATTTTTAGCATAAAGACATGGGCTTATCAGAAAAATAAAGATTCTGAGAAAAAAAAAATCTGATAATGCTTCAGCTGTGAAGACAAGAACCATGCAGTCACCTGTTTTAAAAGATTAGAAAGGTCCTTCACTTCTTATATTATCATTCACCTTACATTCTGGGGAATATCATCTCACCTGGACCATCTTTTTCTGATAAAGGCTGTTTCTTCAGCTTTTGCTGCTTAGTCTGTAGTCCCACAGGAAGTCAGAAAGTCTCAGACATTCCTAACATTCTTCCATGATTATAACGTTTTATCAGCCAGGGTCCCAAAACTCTCTTTTCAGTTTCAGAGAATGAATGACCAGAATGGAAGTGATTTCTTGATATTACAGTATGTGATAAGCAACTAAGCAATGTTAGAGAGCTGTAAAACATTACCTAGCTGTTTTGCAAAAATATCTAGTAATGAGATGCCTCTCCTGTATAAAAACACCAACTGTGGGACACAAGTGTTAGTGCAGCTATAAAAGAAAAGTAACTAGGCAACTGCAAAAGCAGTACACAGCCACATTACTTCTGCTTTATAGAAAGTAAAATGTTTTGGGTTTACAGTGTTTTAAACACAAAATGCAGCATAAACCACAGAACTCAGCAAGCACAGAC
>JAVHNF010056309.1:43680-55167 GCA_034783455.1 Micropsitta finschii
AGATACCTATGTGTTTGCCAGAGGTAGTAATACCTCCTAATATCTCCAAGTTCTCTAATGTTGAGTCTACACAGTGTAGACCTAGTGCTTCTAACACAGACACAGGTGTCTCTAACCTAAACTTAGCTGGAGGTATGTCTCCTTCCAGGTAGCAAAGCAAATACTGTCACAGTGCTATAGGAATATTAACTGTCACTAAGTCTGTTGGTCACATCAAATAAAAATGAAAATGTAGTTTCAGTTTTGCATTACCTGACTTAAAGTTATGTGGCTTGTGGACTTCTTCTTTTCAGTCTCACTGGTGATGGGTATTCCTACTGTGAAAAGGGAAAAACAACATTATCTGATAAGTACACTGCATTCCCTACTGTACAGACTTTCTGAAGAGGAAAAGAAAGACTGCGTGATAATTGTCTTTATAGCAGAGGTGAGTTTGTGTGGAAAGGTGCAGTAGGCTGATGGAAAGACAATATAGATACTTATGTCTTAGTGTAATAGTGTAGGAGACACTGCAAAATACTGCTAGCTAGGCCTTTGGGAAGGATTTCTTTAACTTTGGAGGAGCTACTGAGCAGTTAGTGCTTCAATGTTCATATCTGGAAAAAACCTTGCAACTCAGATGATCAAAGGGTAAAAAGTCATATGACATTTACACAGCTGTTGTGGTCAGGTTTTCAAATAAATATGAACTCATTATTTATCTCTCAAAGTGTTCCGCTTCAAGAGTAAAATGTAAATCCTCCATAGAAAAGGTCCATAGAACTGGAAAAAAAGTAAGCTTATTCAGCCTAACAAAAGTTCAGATTATTTATCTGCTGTTTTGATATCGTCTTATCTTGCAAAGTACCTTGACTTGCTGGAGCTTTGCCTTTTGCCTGTGTATTGACATGGGTTGTGAAAAAGAAAACTGTTCAAAGACTTAAATGGTTCAACATTTGGGAAAGTAAACAGTAGTCAAGATAGAATATTAGGGGTAAATGATTTTTCTTTTCTCATTCCAAAATGTCTTGATCACATTGGAAAAAAGCTACAGAAGGGAGTTAGCTAGTGATAGCTACTTGCAGGTAAAAAGACTGCAGTTATTCAGACTTGATATTTGTTGCTCATATTTCTTTGTCCTTCCATAAACAGCATTAAATTTCATACATGTATTCATTAACAGTTAAAGTTTGCTTTTTTAGTTCAGTCATCTCATAGAGCAGCTCTTGCAGCTCTAATACTGTCAAACAGAATATAGTTCACTTTATCAAGTTAGGTCTTGACTTCCATTTTTCAGTTTGAGTCACAACAATAAATAGGCCTAATTTTACTGGCTGTAGTTCCTCTTCAGCATAATTTTCGGGAGCTGAACTTATTTTACAGCTTCTATTTCCCAATATAAAGCCCTTGCAATGACGAGGTTTGCCTAGCTGCCATTCAGATAAACACATTACTGGGCTTCAGAGAGTTCTTTAAGGGTTAACTTCTGAATAGTTCCTTCTGAATGTTGATAGTCCTAACCTGGCACTTCTACAGCTTTGGTTGTAGTAATAGTCCATTTCAGCCAATTTAGGATTAAACTCCTGTTTTAAGAATCAGTCTCTTCCCTTTCTCCCTTTCCCAAAGTCACATTCCTGCAGCTTCTATTTCTCAGCCATGCAGTAAATTAGAGCAGGTTGATAATGAGAGGTGATAAGAACATTTTATTATGAGAGCAGGGCAGGTGTGTTCACTGATCACGAAACTAGACCTTCCTTTTTCCCATAAAGTTACAGAAGATCAAGTTAAATGTTTACATCGTGAGTTAAGTCAGAGTAACTTATTGACTGAAAGTGAGTTGAAAAGTTGTTGGTATTTTTTTCTTATCGCAGTTCTTTACTTACCCCTTCACATCATTTTTAATTATTACAAATTCAGAGTATAGCTGCTAATGATTATTTGTGTGTATTAAAAGTAAAAGATCCTAACTGCTAAGGCAGGTGTTATATTGCTTTGGAAATCACACCGATAAAACTTAGCACTCTAATATAGTTAAGAGGTGTGTTTTGCACACTAAAACTGTTACTTTTATGAAGCAGCAGCAATGAATAAGTCTGTCCTCAAAATTCCCAGACCAAGAGCCATAAGTCTGTTATATTAGGAAGAAACTCTAAATAAAAACTTCTAAGTATTGCTTAGGTGACTTCTAGAAAATTTTGCTTAGGTGACTTTTCTCAGCAGCCTCAGGCCTCTCTTGTGATTTTTGGATGAGGAACCTGAAACAGCACTTTTTACTGACGGTTGTATGACCCTGCTTTTCTGGCATAACTGAAAGCTGTTATGCAGAATTTTATGCAGAAAATGCTTGTCTTCCTGCAGAAGCAGTGAAAAAACAAAATGCAGAAACCATAGCTGGAGGCAGTTCAGTTTACTTTCAACTACATTGAAAGTTCAGTTGGCTCAAAAACCCCATCCTGTCCTGTAGTAGAAATGCTGTTGTAACCTATTGCTTTTGTTTGGAATTAAAAGAATTAGAGAATAAAAATGAAGTGTTCACATATAAATACTCCCTACAAAATATTGCTTAATACAAAAATGGGTGACTTAAAATGAACCCCCACTTCTTTTCTTTAGGTGAATGCAGAGTATGTTAACAATGTTGCAGAAAGTGTTAAAACCAGGTAAGTGCTATAGAGTATATAGATTACAACAGCCAGTGAACTCATTTTGAAATTATATGTAAAAAATTAGAGCATTTCAGCAATAAAATTCAACTCTGCCATCCTGAAATGGAGCTGCTAAGAAATGAGGCAAAGGTGCACTCTTATTATGTGTATCGTAACACACTGAAATTCAGATCAGAAGCATCTATATCAGTTTATTTTCCTGTTATTATTTCATAAATACATGTTAACTAATCAGACCAGGTCTCAGCTTGAGCCTCTGATAAATATTTACTTGAACTTCAAGTCTTTTCACCACAAAATTAATGATGCAATTCAAGGCACCTGAGGCTATGTGTATTAGGTCCCCATGGACTTCACAGCCCTGCAGTGTATTCTGGTGTCTGTTATGTTTCCTAGGTCTCTTTGTTTCCTCATTTGCCTCTTTTTCATGGAGGCAATGAACTTTGGACAGCAGTGGGATAATATTTGTAATGTCAAATACTAGTATATAATGGGTAACATGAGATGGGTATTCTTTGCCACGCCAAATTAATATAAGAGCTGTCAAACAAAGGCTTGGTTCCCAGTGCAGTTTTGCTTGCTTTTATCATTCCTTCCCATAGGTGTACATAGCATCACATGCATGTTAAAAAACCTTAGAGCAGCTTGAGAGGAACAGCTACTGAATTAAAATGTTTTGGAAAAAACCCCCACACTTACTGGTAGATTTATTTTGTCTAACAAAAGCTGCTTTTGGAGGAAAGCAACAGTGTGGGTAACAGTCACAAAACAGATAATGCTAATGGCCCTGAAGTGCAGCTGACTGAAAGAAGCTTTTTTCTCATCAATCATAGGAAATGGGGAACTCTGTTCTGAAAACTCCTTATTTCAGTGACCCTTTACCTATAAAAAACTGAAGTGTTTTGTTTTGATTTTTAGCATATTTTGGAGACAGGGAGAGATTTGGCTTCCAGGTTTGGCTACTAAAACTGATTGCACATTTTTTTAAATGACTTTTTAAATGGAAAACTTAATCTTTGGAGCAGAGACTAGATCCAGATTACCAAAGCCCCACTCCAGGACAGCATCATTTTGGCTAGAATATGGCATTAGTTACAGCAAGTGTAAGGAAGCTAGGCTCTCTTGTGCAAAGGGGAACAGTTGTGTGTAGTTCTAGATAGTGGATTTGGTTGTGAATTACTGCTGCATTTTGGCAACCATATCAGGATTACAAGTATCTGTAAATGCAGGAGAGGCAGGATTTCTGAGACACCCTTCTCTTCAGTGTTTTCTGAGACCTCAGTGAATACTGTCCTGTCTGTTCTGATGGCTGACAAAGATTCCTTCTTGGTTT
Organism: Micropsitta finschii; assembly: GCA_034783455.1. Lineage (NCBI taxonomy): Eukaryota > Metazoa > Chordata > Aves > Psittaciformes > Psittacidae > Micropsitta > Micropsitta finschii. Next base: position 47,659 of record JAVHNF010056309.1, read on the forward strand.
CCTAACCTATGTGACTTCATTTCTTTGCTAGAGTTGTGAATTACATTTATGGATGAGCAGGCCTAACCCTGGGGAGCTTTTGTGATTGCCTTCAAAAATCTTTTTGAGGAATGGGGTCTCACTAAACTTCTCTTCACAGCTTCCCTAGAGAAATCCAGTCTGGAGTCCTAGAGGTTATTTCTCCTCCTGCTTCTTATTATCCAGATCTTTCCAACCTGAAGCAAATGTTTGGAGATCCAGAGGACAGAGTAAGGTGAGATAGCTGCATAAAAGCTAAGAACTTTTGCTAAGACTATAAAACGGATAATCTGGCAAATGTCAACATTGAGCTGATAATGGTTTTGTATTTCAGGGCGAATGGACCTCAGGTGTACTTTAAAGAAAAGTTATTACACAAGGGGAACTTGACAAAAGCTATGCTGCACATCAGTTTCAGGGTGAGAGCCAAGGCTTCTCCTTTGGGTCTTGACTCTAGGTGCTCTAGGTTACCAGATGGGTAATGCCAAGAGGCGATAGGCTAGATTATCTGGTCATAAAGATAAAAATAGGAAAATCTTTCATATGACAGAAAGGGAGAGGTTCTGTGAACACACAACGGAAACCCCACAGGGCCCCTTACCTGACTAATAACAACTACTATGAGTTTCATGACCAAACTTCTGGTGATCATGGACTTTTTATGCTACTGTTAATAATATAGCCAGCTGGTGATTTCTTTCGCTCGTGTCTCCCAGGTTCACTGAGACAGATTATAACCTAACAAAATTGATTTATTGGAGGACAGCAATTTTCTTTCATTTAACAATGACTAATACCAGAAGCTACCCCAACAATGCAGTGGAGGAGCTGCAGTACTGGAGTTCAGGTTGGAGGAGATCAGCGAGTACATGTATGCATGTGTATTGTAGTATATCTTTTAGAGCATAAACATGTTTACATACTTAAGTTTCAGGTATTATTAGATTTGAATACACTTATGTTACTTAAGTAATGACAAATTGCTCTGGAGTCTTTTAGTATTGATTATCAAACATCAGATTCATTCTGATGAAATGAAACATTCATTTCATCCTCAGATAAAATGAAAGACTGTACTTTGTAGGGAAAAACGTGTATTTACATTTAAACCTAGAAAGTTTATCAACCTGCTTCTTTGTTGTTCATCAGTAAAAAGCACTTCATTTTTGATCTTTAAATAATCATTGTGTGCTGATCTCTGCTGTTCATAATATATTGAGTAGAATCATTAAGTCATTTGGCATGAATATACTTGTTAGACATTTTGTTTCAGGTTACACTGGTACAAGTAACATTTTTTTGCTTAGTTTATAATAACTTTTATGGGAATTATTCTCAACTGTTCAAACTGATTATAGAGAAATTTATATTCACTTAACAATGAGTTAGAACACTCAACCTTGCAATTTTACTGTAGAGCATTAGAAATGCTTTTATTATAGAAATAACTCTTGCAACCCTCTCATAAACCTTATCAGAATTTGCTGCTTACATTTAGGTGGAGAACCAAACAGAACTTGGATTACAGCTTTTTAATGCTATATGCCCAACCAAAGGGAAGATTTTATTTACAGGTATGTTTATATTATCATTAATTAGCTGCCACAGATCTGTACAGATTATTAACTTTGGCAATTTTGTTTCAAATGCCTCAATAAAAACAGGAATCTATTATAATTTTCTGTGTATTTTGTTTGTGCTCTTTACAAGCAAACACATATTTCTGTGCATATAATAATCTCGCATCAAGGTACTATTTGATTAAAACCACCCTGTAACTTCCTGTAATTTGTGAGGTTGAATAACAAGATAACTGAAGCATGAAACCCTTATTTGAATAAGTTAAGGAAGTCAGAGTTTAACGTGTTTTCACTTAATGCATCAAGACAGAATAGTGATGGTAGGTCCAGGTTACAGCCCAGATCACAATGAACAAAAAAAACTTTACAGGTAGGGAAATATACCAGTACGGTGATACTGGAGAAAAGGTTAAATTGCAAATTGGTGCAGATCCTAAATTCTCCAGAAGATTTAGAGAGTTAGACTTCAAGAAGATCTCCATGCATCCAGGCTTAGGTTTACCCATCATTCTAGGTTTGTGCTCATTTGCACTCCATAAAGATGATAATCGCCGCTAAAGACTCCACAGTTTATGACTGTTCAATAACACAACAGATCCATAAAAGTTCATGTAGCTTGTGAATGTCAACAGGGTTTTTTTTTTAAAAAGCTCAAAACAGTATTTTGCTTAGTTCTTAAGTTTTCCTGGTTCTCCTCCAGCAGGCTTCAGGCTCTGTATCACATAAATACATCACAAGATTCCCAGAAGCAGAAGAGAAAACCACAAGAGCAGGCATCTTACACAGTTCTCATCAGCATTTAACACAAACACATTTGAGATAGGCTACTCAGGGGTCTATGTTTCATTCTCAAATGTGGCATAGGCACTCAGAAGACAGGTGGACAGAGAAAAATGGTGTCTAGTGAACAGTTAAGGTTTATTGGAAAATTAAGTTTTTTCCTGTGACTTTCTTATATTTTTAAGAGTTCTACCTAAGTTTACTAAGTGTGGTAGAGCATTAAGGCATGGGAAATGTTACATAGGCTGCCAGACAATGTCCCTTTCTATTATAAAGTTCTCCAAGCATTCATGTTTGCATGGAAATGACTTACTTATGTATTTGTATTTTTGAAGAAATTTGAGAATACGGTTTCTTATCTGAGACATTATAGAAGAACTGAACTGGTTATCCTGAGCAAAGACCAGATTGTGATGATCTGGTGGTATTTTTGGCTGCATTCAGAGTTTTCTTAAAGCCTGTGCTTTCCTCATACCAATACCTAGTGTATCCACTTCTTTGTGTGTTCAGTCTGCGGCTGTTTTTGTAGCACAGATGCTGGTCTGCCCCAAAAATACTCTGTAGAGTACAGGTGAAAAGAAGGAACGCATGCTGCTATAAAGTTAGCTATGATCTTCCTCCATTTGGAAGCCTTGTATTAATGGAAAGCAGATAACTTAAAAAACCTTTTCCTCAACCTGATACGAAGATTTACTTCAGTAATCTTAGGGAAAACTTGAACTAGCTTAGGCTTGATTTACTATTTTGTCAGGAATAGTATCATTTAGTGACTACTATTAACTTGTGAATTTTGAAAGAAGATAAGCATATGTAATTAGTCTTGATGTCTACAGATTAGTCGATGTCATGAGTCAGGCAAGAACTTTGCTGAATAAACAAGTAAATACTGTTGAACGAGGATTTAAGCTTTGTGAAGTCCATTGAAGCCAACAGGGTTACACTGTGGATGAACCTTACCTACTGATCAAACATAATCTTTTAAAAAAGACAATAAATCCCATCAGTCATCTCATCTCTTCTGTTGAACCATCTCTTCTACTTTGCCCGTTTTCTATGTAAGCTGAAGCCAGAAGAATTCAAATCAGTATTTGGGTACTACATCCTAAACATTTGGGATAACTACACATAGTATAATTTAATGAAAAAGAACTTATACTGAAATCTCTAAGCAACAGCAAATGCTCTTCAAGAAGATGTGCTTTAGTTTGAAACAAATTACAGGGCTCAATACAGGGTTAAATAAACTTTTTATGGCCGGTGCTACATAGTATATCAATGTACATTGTCCAGTACTCACTTTTAACTGTCACCTTCAGAAAAGACTGTTTCAGACTTCTCAATATGCAAAACTATTTTCAGCTCATAAGAATATCCACACCCATTTTGCATCACAGTCTCTATATTTTTCATCTTTACTATTATATTCTTTCTTCTAGTGTTTCTTCATATGGTGGTCTCACTAGGTTTTTGAAATACTCCTCTCTCTGCCTTCTGTCCTTTCTTGGCTGGCCCTGAATTTCTTTTTAAGGATTCTCTGAAACTGATTCCTTGCTCCTCTCCTTTTACATCTAGCTAAGTATTACTGGATAATCCTCTTAGCTCATTTGATTTTATGCAAGATTTCTTGTCAGTTGATGTTATGGTTTTTGTTGTTGTTGTTGGATTCTGCATAACTATCACCTCAGCTTAATCCCCAGATTTCAGAATCTGTTAAGAAGCATGCATCTCGAGCCATTCTGTCTCCATCTATCTCTTTTGTGTTACCATCAGCAAAAGCTGACTGTGTCAGAACAGATCTCTTAATCTTGTGTTCAAAATTCATTCTACTTCTTCCTGGGCTCACCGTTGACAACATGTTTCTGCCCCACCATCCCTACTCTCATAGTAGTGGCCAAATTCAGCTAAAAGCTCTGGGCCTTCTCAGGCTCTTGCTGCTGACTCTGTGCTGAGTCAGTTGGGGACACAAAACCAGCAGGAAATCATGCTGCTTTTTTTTTGTTTCCCCTCATAGCATTCATTTTCTACCTGTTTAGCTTTCTGAACCAGATTCCAGTGTCACCAGGTAAACACCAGAGCCAAGGAAATACAGCAGTTGGATCAACACTGCACCCAAACAACATTTTCCTGAGGGTTTAGCCTCCTCTTCCTGTGTTTTTCACACCCATACCAAATTCAAGCCCTGAATTACTTGCTCCTTAATTATCTCTGGAATTCATTTCTTTCTTTTGTGTCAGTACCTCTAAACTCCTTGTTTGGATTCATTATCCTCAGCTTTAGTAATAGGAAGAGCTTCTGGTTTTTCAGATCACACATTCTTCTCTGAAAGCCATACAAAAATGCAGCCAAGGCATTTCCCATTTCCTTGATGGATGTCTGTCTCCCTTTCCAAGTATCCTGTAGCTGGCTCTACTGCTGTATCCAGTCTCAGCCTTTACACTGTCCTTCAGTGGGATTCACAGCACGTTCCTTCTTTCATCACTTGCATTCCCTGAAACAACTTGCTTTCTACTGCCATCCACGGTTCTTCTCAGTCACCTTTTAGGTACGACAAAATCTGCCTAGGCTACTCAGGAAAGCATTTAACCATCTGCTTTCCACACCTTTCTTTTTAAACAATTTGCTCCTGCTGTTTATCAGTGGTATACAGCTTGAGTACAAAGTGTCTGCTGTCTTCTTCCTTAACTTCTTTTTGCTTCACTTTTTTTCTAAGTGAGATCTCTTTAAGGTCCTCCTTTCTCAAAAAGGGAGAAGCACTCATGGTGTTACGGTTCCTCCTGTAAAGAAGTATTTAATGAATGATACTGAAACAGAGATAAGTAGAAGCTAAATAGCAATCCACTGTAGTTTGGCCCAGCTTCAATGCACACTGTACAGCAGTCAAATGCAATGTAGTCATCGTTTAGATGTGACTGACAGCAATAAAACCACCACTTGCCTCCTCTTTTCTTGTTGCTTTTTTTTTCCCCCCAGTTGGAAGATGACATTATAGCCAAACCTGACTATATTGAAGGTATAAGAAACTTTGCTGCTAAACAGTCCCAAGATTGGATGATTCTTGAGTTCTCCCAGCTGGGATTTATTGGTAAGTATTACGATCTCAGCAGGGTCAACTGGATTTGGAGCCGTGTGGGTTGTGTGTTTTTGAGTAGGTCTCCCTCAGAATTACATTCAAAGCATTGAAGGACTCAGGAAAGCTCTCACTGAAAGTCTTTTACCTTTTATGTTCTTTAAAACTGTCTTCTTAATGCAGAGTCTCCTCAGCATAGGATCTAGTAGTTGGATTCCCATAAGAAGCAAATTGAAGCAAAATCCCAGGGCACTGTGTACCTCTACAGCTTGTAATCTTCTCTTCAGGACAGGAATTTGAACAATCTATTAAAACAATCTGCTTGCTTTCCTTTGTGAAGCAGAACATGTATTCCATATCATAGGGGAGGGGTTTACTATTTTTAGTAGTACGTTTCTTTTTAAACGTTTTTCTTTGGTTCTAAGACAGTTTAGTTGTGATAACACCTTATAAGCATTAGGTCAAATAAAGAAATCTAACAAAATCTGCTTACACAAATAGCAAGAGAACTAAATGAACTGGGATTGTATTTTAAAAACACCACTTTTTATATCAAGGCCTTAATTTAAAGATACTCAGTACAGTATTGCCAAAGTGCATGTCTAGCAATTTGAGAAATTCTTTGGACTTTGTTTCATTTGACACACTGGTATAGGTGACTGGCAGATTTGTGTTTGGAACTAGGTTATACTACATACTTCATTAGTCCACTATTAGTGACTATGTGAGAATATCTCCAGGCATGGGATGGATATCTTTTCAAAATCCCAACTAGCTGAAGGATAAGCAACTCTCCAGAGCTGGAGTCTGTGAAGTTTTCACTGAATATCAGAGTTACATCCATGTGTTTAAGGCCAGAGTAAACATAAAGCTGGTGATTTTTGCACAGCAATAAAAATATCTGAATATGCAACTTCTTGTCTTGCTTTCAGGAAAATTGTTTAAATCAGAAGACTTGCCACTCATAGTGCAATTTTTTCTCATGTTCTATAAAGATAAGCCCATAGACTGGCTTATAGACCACCTGCTCTGGGTTAAAGTGTGCAATCCAGAAAAGGATGCAGTAAGTATGTCTATGAATTTGTGAACATAACTACTACTTAAACACACTCACGATGAAATAGGTTATTTTTAAAAGGCAAAATAGAAGTCCCTCAAACATGACTTTGGAATTTGTAGGAAAAAATCTGCTGCAGATCTGCACAGAGTCGCATGATGTTTGAGGCCACTAGGGCATATGGCAAGGCCTAACTCACAGCAATTCACATTTCCACATCGATGCTGTTTTGCCTCTTTCAGCTGCCTGCAGCTGGTCATGTAGACAACCCTGCAGCACTAAATAACATCTTGAATATGTAAACCTATGTGAACTGTCACTTCTCATAATCTTCTGCTGGCCCCCAAAATGAAAGTCAATAAAGCATACCTTTTACAAAGTCACAGTAGTTCTGAATTTTGCATACCAGTTCCTTTCTTTCAGGAAGCAGAACTTGCTTTAGATCTTTTACTACCTGGGAAAATTTGACTGTTTGGCTGAAAAAAATAATGCAGGGAAATGTGGGTCAAATGAACTAAATGATACTTTTCACTGAAAATGAAAGAAACAGTTGTGTGGAATTACAAAAGGTGCCGTTTCTAGTACTAAAGGTGAGCCCAATGAAATGTTAAGTATTTCTTTATGCCCTTTTGCATTCTTTCTCTCACCAGCCTTTGGTGCTAGTCACTACTTATACCTTTCTTCTATAACAGACTGTGCCACAGAGGACAGACCAGTTTCTGGCCCTTCTTGATTTTTAAGGCTCAAGAGCTTTATTTGGTTAGTGCAGCCAGTCCCCACTCCAGGTGTTTGCACATATTACTTTTGTGTTGATAAAGAGAGAAGAAGAGATAGATAGGAGCTGTACAAAGCAGGAGATTGAGGGGAGTGGAACAAACAAGCTTCACATTTTACTGCATAGCAGAGGAGACTCTTGGACATAGCATAAGGTCCCTGGTTTTACACTTAGTAATACCACTGAAGAGTCTCCATTCACACTTCATACAGATAGGAGTAAGCTTTGAAAT
>JAVHNF010056313.1:0-11300 GCA_034783455.1 Micropsitta finschii
GGTGGCGCCTGCTGGGTGTCCCGGGCTGGGCTGGGCGCTCCGCTCCGCCTTCCAGCCCTCCCTCTACCGGCACCTTCCTTCCCTCCGTCCCTCGCAGCGCGCCAGGTCGGGGCGTGAGGCGGCGCAGAGCGCTCTGGTTCGGCGGGGCTCACCGTGGAGGGGTGAGGCTAGCGCCCCGAAATGGCGGCCTCCCGGGGAGGGCGGGAGGGAAGGCGGGTGGCCGTTGGTGAGGCAGCGGGTCCCACCGCTTGGAAGCGGGGTGGGAGAAGCGGCTGGGTGTCGGCAGCCGTTCCCGGCCTAGGAGGGAGAGGAGAGGCGAAGCGCTGCCCGCGGGCCCCGTTGGTGGCAGCGGGGTCTGGCGCTCTCCTGCCCCCCGCTCTCTCTTGGCTGCGCCGCAGTGGCTCGCCTGTACCTGGCCGCGCTCACCAGAGGCCAGCTCTGTTGTAGCACTACTTTGCTTACCCATCGGCGCCCAGTGGCATTGTACGACTTTACAGGGGCTTGGCGTTGGCTTTGGCTTCTTTCCTTTTTCTTTTTTTCCCTTAAGAAGTTTGTTAACCTGTTGCGGGAGGGGAGGTGTTTGCTGGTGTCAGAAGCTTAAGACAGTCCAAGCATTAGGAAAGCTGTTCTGAATGTTGCCTTCATCTTGTGAAACGAAATTTATCTTCCCCTGCTTTTTGTTCAGTTGAGTCTCACCGTTGTAAGTGTTGTCATTTAGGTTGGGCTCATAGGACTGTTGGAGGTGGAGGAGGGGGTGAGCGAGCCCTTGTTTATCGCAGTCTAGGCGATGTTCCATTGCTTTTATTTTGGGGAAGCTGAGTCAGATAGGAAACTGGTGGTGATGGGTTATTGTTGCTTGCCATGAGGGCTTTTCCAGTAGTCTTTGCCCCATGTTATCTCATGAAGAATGTAAACTACTGTAAATTCGGAAACATCCTGGCTCTTCCTGAGGGCTTTTGTAATCAACCTGTTTTGCAGTATCCTGTTGAATTCTAGCAATGACGTATCTTTATTTCAAGCCGCTCTGCAGCATCCCTTAAGTTGTGCTGTTTCACTTCCTTTGTCTCCCTGCAGCCCTTTCCGGCTTGCTCTGAGAGTTCTCCTGGCATCTGCGAGAGCAAGGGTTGATTAAAATGGCATCACCCATCAGAGGTAATGCCCAGTGGTGGCCATTTTGTTGAAACAGTTTTGAAACAAGTCCCTTTTGCCAAAATGTATTTCCTTTGTCATCTGCGAGGCCTTTCATTGCCTAGGTTCCTAGGGAAGCTTTTGGTGTGATGGCATATCTACCACCTGGTATTGTTCAGGCTGGAGAGCCTCTTGGCATGTCACCAGTTAGACAAAGGTCCATCCCAGTCCTCCTGCTACCAAAGATGACTGCCTGTGTTGGACAGAGCAGAGCATCTTTCTCTTCAGGGCTGCTGCTGAGCTCAACAGAAACTAGAAAAGCTGATGCAAAAATTTCAGTTTATTTAGATCCTCTGAAGGAGTTTGTGTGCCTAGGACAGGCAGCTCCCAGTCAGCAGACTGCTGGAAACTGGGCAGTGTTTGGGGCAGCATCACTTACGCTTTACCTGAAGTATCACCTGACAGGTCCCTGTTAAAGGTGTAACGCTGGCTTGCATACTTGGGTCTAGGCTCTGGTTTCCTACAGCTGCACTTAGGTGCCAGTATGTTGACTCAAATGTCCTTGCTGAAAGCTTGGGCTGTGAGTCGGAGGAGTTGGCAGCTTTTGAGCTCCTCCATGTCACTGTTCTGAGATCACATCCTTGCTCTGTAGTTTGCTGATGATGTCTGTGTACCTGACCTGGATGTATTTCTGTACATCTGCTGTATTTCTGCAAAAAATATATTTTATTCCAAACTGCCACGTATATTGGTTGGCCTGTGGCTTATTTAAATAATAGCTTACCTTTCTGTGGAGTCTTTCTGCAGTGGAGGAGAATGATTCCCCCAGTTGCATGGTAAAAGTCCTGGCAGTCCCTGCTGTATTTTGATTGCAGTAAACAATAAAAACATGCCTTTTCTGTGTGCTTGAGATGGTGTCCTCTCTGACATGTCATTTTACTTGGGAGCTGAGGTGGTTACATTTTGTGGGAGCTTAACACTCAAGTCTTCTTTCTTCTGTCTCAAGGCCGGGTGTAGAGCAGAGCACTAAGAGGAACTTCCACAGCCCAGATGAGGCTGTGCCTTTCCTTTTGGATCTAATATGAAAGTCATCTTCTGAATAAGCAAGGATACCAGCCCAAGATTTTTTTCTCAAATGATTTAGCTTCCCAGGCCTCTTGTGCAGTCTGATGCCTGTTTGGAAGTGGGCAGGCCTTGGAGGCTTCTCTTCAAGCTCAGTAAGGCACACACAGCCGAAATCTTGGCTCTGTGAAGGCTGTTATTCAGTGCAGCCTCTGAAAGTTTGTGTTGAGTGTGAGAGATTCTTCAGCAAGGGGGTGGAAGAAATCTGCTTGTATTCCCTTGTCAAGCAAAATTGCTAGGTGGGAGTGTCTGATGGAGTGCTATTTATCCCTGTTAGGAAGTTTCCAGCAGGCGTATTGTGTTATTCCCAGCTAATAAAAGTTGTAGCACAACTCTGGCTGTTCCAGTTGCACATACACAGACCAGGCAACAACTCCTTTGCTCCTGAGACAGCCCTGAAGGGGTTGACTGATGAGCTGTGTCTCTTCTAGTTGGGTCATCCCACAGGTAAATTCTCTTGTTGCTTCTATGAAGTTTGGCTTCTGCTCTAAGGAATGCGGTGGGCTACTTGTTTTGCAGAGGAAAAAATATGTGTTTACATAGAATCATAGAATACTTAGGGTTGGAAGGGGCCTTAAGATCCTTAAGATGATCTAGTTCCAACCCCCCTGCCATGGGCAGGGATGCCTCACATTAGACCATGTTCCCAAGGCTCTGTCCAACCTGGCCTTGAACCCTGCCAGGGGTGGAGCATTCACCACTTTGGGCAGCCTGTTCTGTGCCTCACCCACCCTCACAGTATTTGTATGTGTCACCATGTATACTTGTATGTGGCAAACTGTCCTGCCTGATGTTTCCAGGTGATTTGGTCCCTTACCAAGTAATCATGCTGTCTGTCTGCTTTTCTTGTGCCTTCTGTTTAAGACAGAAGTTTAGAAAGATAAAAGTGGGTGGGCTGACTCTGAAAAACAAAGGAGCAGCTTTGCTTTTTCATTTCCTAGTCTACTACTGCTATCCCCAGAGGCATCATCAGTCTTGCTCTTGAAACCTCCTGAGAAAATGCTCTCCTGCTCCCCATCTCTGCTCTCTGCTTCTGGGCTCCACACTGGGTTATCTCCAGCCATCCTTGAGCATGTGAACCGACAGCTGAAGCCATAGAAAGCCTGAGGGAGGGTGATTCCTGGAGGTTAAAGCTTATGTCAGTTTACCTGCCTGTGAGGGACAGACAAAAACCTTCCACATCCTGAAGGTGAAGACCAGGTCTCTTGTGTCTCACTTGTTCATCTTGCCTTTCAGACGATGGACGTGATTTTCCTTTTGCCACAGTAAAGCCAAAATGAAATGAACAGGGTAACTGTAAAGTCGCCCCATTTCCCCATTCTATTTTTGCATGTGCCTTTTGGCAGTGTGTTTGTGCAGGACAGTGACCATCTTCCCAGTCTGTAAGGTAGTTGCTTTTCTTTGCCACCCCATGCCTTGAAGCCAGGGTGTGGAGGAAGAAGCGAGGAACGTCAGAGCTGCGGGATGGAGTTGAGGTGTTTTGTCAGTTCTGCAGAGAGCACCTCGTAATAGCCCTCTCCGTGGCACAAAACCCATTCACTGCCAGGCCTTCTTGGCAAGGATCAGCACTGTAATAGCAGCACTGCTGATGTGCATCTCTCTCGACAGTGCTTTGCTCTGTCCTGCCTGCCAGACTCCTGCTTGTGATCTCAGCAGCCTGGCATCCTGGGGAATGAATTCAGTGAGTCCTATTAGTCCTGCATTCTGGCTGCTGCACAGTAATAAAGCTCTTGACGGAATGATCAGGAGGATAATGACTATTTTGCACTCCTGGCCTTGCACTGCAGAGCAAGAGGTGTGGGTTTGTGTCTGGGCTGCATTTGGGTATGATCAGCATGGTCCGTGTCTCTAAGTTAAGTTCTCTTGCTGGTTGGGCGGTCAGGGCTCTCCAGTCAGGCTGGCGAAGTGCTGTACAGCTCCATAAGTGCATTTCAGGCAGCAGTGCAATAAGCTCAACATGGGCGTGAAAGTGAGGCCAGCTCCTTAGAAGGATGCAATCGTGAGTAGCTGCCATGACATGCCAGCCTCAGCTTCACAGAGTTATTGATATATATATTATTTATGTGTGTGGGTTATGCATAGTTTTGATGCCAGCAGTGCTGGGCACTGTTGGAGGCAGGATACCAGTCTAGAGGGATAAGAAAGGACATCAGGAATTGTGTTCTGTGGAGGTTAAGTGAGGGTACTTGGCAGCTCTTTAAATTCATTTGAGTGCTGACCCACAGCCACTGTCGGCAAGGTACAGCCGAGCAAATGGAGTTTTAATCATGCAGGGAGTTGCACAGTGTGTATTGCCTGAATCCATGTAGGCTGCTGACTAGTCCCTTTTTCTGCCTGCTGAGCATGGGTATAATAGGTGAGTGCATCTGAGTTGAGGGAGCATGAAGGATGTTGGATGTGGCAGGGCCTCTTAAGAGAACTGGAAATGAGACGTTTGGGAGGTGCAAGAGGGAATGTTGCTCAGACCCACAGGTTGTTCCTGGCAGCAGTAATGAGGTTTCGTAAGCTAAAACTGTGCCAGAAATGGGCGACGTAAAATGTTTAGCACTTACTGTTGTTTCTTATCTATTTCTGGTACCAGATCTGAATGCAAAAGGAACAAAGTTCACTTTTCCAGCACAGGTTCTCTTTCCTTTTATAGGAAAGAGAACAGAGCAGCAGGGAGCTGTTTTTATATAGAGCAATGGGGAGCTCTGGCAGTGGAAAGTTGTGTGGCTCTAAGTGCCTATGCTTCAGTGGAGTTTGTCACTGTAACTGCAGAGTGTAAGATGCATGCTTCTAGGAAGCTGTGGAGTTGGGCTGAAATCATGTCTCCCAGATGTCCTTGCCACTGTAAGAGAGGGACAGGTTGAGAGGAAGAAAGACATTCAGGAGGTGCTGTGGGATTAAAATCTGGCTGTGGCCAACTGCACAAATGGGTAAGGTGAAGGCGTGTCTGATACCTTGCTCTGGAACACAGCTGCCCCAATGGGGGAGAAGTAGACATGGGAAAGACCAAACACATAATGACTGTTACATACTCCTGGCATTTGATGGCAGAGCAAGAGTTGTAGTTTTGGGTCTGGGCCACATTCGGGTATGACCAGCTTGGTCCGTGTCTCTAAGCTAAGTTCTCTTGCTGGTGGATGGTCAGGGCTCTCCAGACTGAGCTGGAAAGGTGCTGTACAGCTCTGTAAGTGCATTTCGGGCAGTAGTGCAATAAGTTCAACATGGGTGTGAAAGTGTAGCCAGCCTCTCTGTAAAAGGATGTAAGCATGAGTAGCTGCTAGTGGGGGCAAGGTAGTAGTCTAGTGGGAGAAGGAGGGGCAGTCTGGACTTAGCTTTGTAGAGGTTAATGGAGGTGTCATTGGCAACACTTTAAATTCAAGGGTGTGATTTACCAGCATGGCTGGAATATGAAGGACAGATTTAGTGGCTCCTTCATGAGTGAAATCCAGTTAAAATTAGGACCAGGAGTGGTTTGAGGTAGGAGCTTCTGGGGGAGAGGTTTTGTTTTGTGTGAAGTGGCTCATGTTTGAGCATTGCTGACCTGTTATCTGCCAGAGCAACAGTCATTATGCCTGAGTGGTTGTGTTTTCAGCGAGCACTCTGATCCTCAGTGATCACCACACTGTAACAGTAAAGAAGATAAAAGGGAAGGATGGGTTTGGTCAAATTTATACACTAACAAAGCCACCAAGCAGATGCTAGCCATGCTGGCATTTCTGCCATGACAACCAGTGAGCAGGCCTTCTGGAGTGCTGGACAAGGCAGCTGTGAGTCATGGCTTGTGAATGTCGGTATTTCTTCCTATCTTTGCTAGAATCCAGAAGGGAGGAATTCATATCCCATATCTCCCCCAGCCATTGCCCTGGAAACAAAGGTGATTTGTTATATTTCTCGATGGCTGCACACAGAGTAGGGAGGTGGTGAGGAGCAGTGTGTGCAGTCCAGCAGCATAGGGCAAGTATAGAAGCTGGGTACACAGACCTGTGTGGCAAGCACTGCCCTGGAGCTGCCAGCTCTGGAGCAGGAATGGATCTTTTGTTCATGTGTCAAGTGTTGTGCACAAGGAATATGTGTATGTGAAAATGTTGGGCTTCAAGGTTGTGGGTTTGGCTGTTGTAGGATAGAAGGGATGAGTCCAGTCCTGTGTTGAAGTACAACTTGCTGAGTTGAGCTCCCAGCAAGCTGGAAGCTCTGATTAGTTGCAGGTCCCCAGCTGCTATATGGACTAGCACTCTTCCATCTTCACATAGATGAGAGGTCTGCAAGAGGTGAGATAAGAAATTTGATGTGCTCTCTGGTTTACTTTTCCACTCAGAGGGGTTCTGGAAGAACAAATTTCCAGTTACTGGCAGGACCTCTTTCTGTGTTTGGGGAGGAGGAGCTGGCAGTCTGCTTTCTGTGCCTTTGAGTCCCAGTTTGCTGGTTTTTCTCTCCTCCCAAGCAGGGAAAGAGTACAAGCATCCTGTCAAGCTCCTCTGCTGTGAGTTGGGAATGAAGCCGTGCTCAGTCTTGGGAATGGGCTCTGGAGAGCCTAACAAAAGCCTGCTCTGTCCATTGTTTGCTCTCCAGGGCTTACCTCTGATGTGTGCACATATGCCACTGCAGTGATGAGTTTTCCAAGTGGCAGGAAGGTAGCCCTGAGTGGTCAGGGCTGCCTGCATCTGAGGTCAGTAATGGGAAGATTATTTTCTGTGCCAGTTTATTCTGTTTATTCCCTGGTTACTTCCAGCATGAATTTTAAGAGTTTTATCTGAATTCTTCAAAGCATGAAGTGACTTCTATTTTCTGGGTTCCTGTATCCCTTGAGATACTACAGGGACCTAATTTTCACAGTGGGCATCTAGTGCTGACCGAAACTCAGCTCAAAGTGAAGGTAGTTACCCAGTTTCTTCAGATTTTTTGCTTTGTTGCTCCTAGATTTTCTCTGGGTATATTTTACTTTTAATGTTTAAGGACTTACTTAAGTGTCTTAAATAACCTACAGCTGAGCCATGCTGTGGACTGCTTTTCTCCTCCTGCTTACTAATGGCACGGGCTGCATTGAGAGATTGGATAATAAGTCTGCCCAATGTCGAATGTTTGCCATGTTTCTGCCTCTGCAGTCGGGAGGAAAATGCTCTGCTGCTTTCTTCTGAGCTCAAAGAAGTACTCTCTGAATGCTGAGTATGTGCCAGTAACATTTGGAGAGGTTTCTAAGGGGAAAAGTATTTAGTTTCTTCCATCTCCTGAAGTCTTCTTGAGTATTCCTGGTATTTGAAGGTTAATCCAGGGTGCCCCAGAGTTGTAGGATTGGGGTACTTCTAGCCTTGAAAATTTTAACCTTTAAAATAACAGGCCACCAGATGAATTGATATGGTCTTGGCTTGAAAATTGACCTGTAAATCAGGTGGAGGGGCAATTAAGTTTCAAACTCCTTTTAAGCTTTCCTTTAATGAAGCTTCTTCATATAGGGCTACAGTAACCTGAGGGTGGGTTGGTAGAGAAATCCCCTGCAGGATTTCCAGGCTTTGTTTGAGGTCCAGCTGGTTTGTGCTGGCATCTGTTAGAGGAACCCTTTTGCAGTTCCTTGTGCCTTCCAGCTCTAAATGAAGTGGATGATACGCTGAGGCAGCCTTGCCAAAGTGTCTGTGCTGATTATAGCTCTGCACCCTGCATGGAGAGCTGCCCTTTGCCTGTGTGTTCATTTGAAGTCATGGGGAGGAGCCAAGCAAGCCCTGCTCCTGGTGCAGGTCTGTGTACAAATCAGCAGAGCGAGGTGTCCGAGAAGTGGTCGATGGGTTGGGGCTGGGGGATTTCTTTAGAGCTTGTTGTCATGTGCTCTGGGGTCAGGGGCTTCTTTTTATCTGCCTGCCCCTGCCTTGGAGAAGGGCCGGCAAGTAATTGCCTGGAGGACAGCCCTTGCCTCCTCATTTATTCACATGCTGGTCCCTCCCTGTGAAGTTTGCAGCCTGGTCTAAAAACAGCTGCGTAAATGGTTTTGGTGAAGTCATTAAAACCTGCTACACAAGAGCGGGCGGAAGGGGGAGGAATGCTTTGTTTTTGGCTGGGGGTTGTTTAATTTTTACTGGAAGAATGGGCCTTTTCAAGGCAGCCTTGATCAGCATGGATTGAGCATTGTCTGCAGCATTGCTCCTATAGCAACAGGAGACAGTTCTATAAACTTGGACTTACAGATCTGGGAAATGAAATGTCATTTAATTTGCCCTTGACTTTGCTTGATATTTGATCTGAGGCTGGTAAAAAGTGTTTTTAGCTCTGGAGAGGAATATAGCTCCTCAAAGCATTCAGTGATCACTCCAAAACACCCTAGGAGACACGGATGTTGGGGATATATAAGGAGCAATGGTCAGAAGAGACTTCTTGGCCATTCCTGGTGCTGCTGTTAGCGAAGTGGGTAATTCCAGGTGGGATAGTGTTCCTGTGTGAGGTGGCTGTCCTGGGTAGGAAGGGAGGCTCTGGAGGATGTCACCGGTATCTCTCTAGCTGCCATGCTGGGGTGAGAGCTGCTGTCACCCCATCCTGTGGCTGCATGGTGTTATCTGTTCTTCAGTGCACTGGGGCTCTGCAGAGTATGTTTCCCTGTTCATATGACTGCAGGTACTGGCTCTGACACAGAGATTTTCTCTGGCATGGCTGGCACCAGTCCTGAGCTAATCAGCAACATGGCTGAAGTGATAATACTGTTACCCTTAGTTTCCACTCTTTTAAATCCCTTCTCCGCTGCTTTAAAATATGATCTTTGTGGCAGGCTACCTGAGAGAGATTCATGGGCTAGCTCTGGGGGTCTTTTGCTTTGCTTGTTTACACCACAGAAAGTGTGAACAGGAACAGACTACTCAAAGCAAAACAAGTTTGTATAAAAGCTAAAGCGGGTGACAGCTTATTGTGTGCTTCTCACTTTGTGCTGTCTGCAGTCAAATGCCTGAGGCACAGCAGGGCAGTGCTAACAAGTGGCTCAAAAACTGCATTTTACAGCTCTGTGCTCTGCAATGTCTTCCAGAGGACAGAACAGTTTGGCAGATGAAGGATGGATGTTGAGATGTGAGGAGAGCAAATCTACCCCTTTTCTCTGCTGGGAGAGTCACTTGATTTCTCTCTGCTCCTATTATAACATGCCACCTTTCTTTCTTCCTTGGGATGCTTTGTGGAGGCAAAGGGTCTTTCAGGCAGTGAGATTATAGAACATTGTCATTGGGAGGCTAGAAATGTACCCTGTGGTGACAGACCAGCTGCCTGCCTTCTCTTCCGCTACCGCTGCATGTGTTTTTTTGACAGTGAGATTTCAAGTCCCACAATTCATTTGTGAGCTTGGTGAGGCAGAGGTGATGGCCTGCCATGTGATGTGCACCTGATGCTGTGGATAGGTAAGAAATCTGCCCACTTTCAGCTTGTCACTTTTTCACTGCAGGGACTTGTAGGGAATGGAACGGAAAGTATCTCTGCAGTGAGACTGCAGCCAAACTTTGAGTGACTGTGCACTTAAATACAGCACAGCTTCTGTTCTTAGGTTAGTGTTTGCCCTGAACTCAAACTGCTGTGTAAAAACCCAGCTATTTGTAGAGAGTGAACAAATGGTTATCATTGCTGCGTTATTTGGAGAGTGCTTTAAATTCATGTAACAGAATTGCCTGAAAAGGCTTCGGTGGGGCTGGCAGGATTTTTAGTGCTTGTTGGCTAGGTTCTAGTACTGGCGTGGCTATGGGGCAGGGAGGTTTTATGAGCACTCCCTGAAAACACTGAGGGCCCCGCAGCTTTGCTGAGAATGAATGTAATGATTAGGAAGGGATCAGGCAGAAAGCTGATTCTGCCCAAAGTGTTTTGTTTAGAAATGTGGGTGAATGCTACTGGTAAGTTCTCCAGGGCAGACAAAGCCCTGTGGGAAAAAAAAAAATAACCAAACCAACCCCCCACAAAACCACAAATGAAACAAAAATGCCCACAGTGCCCATGAACAGAGATGGAAAAACAGAATTTAAACTACCAATGGAAGAATGCAGTGAAGAGTTTGTCTTGCCTGTGGGCTAACCCTGACCTATCTGAACTATTGTTCCTCACCATGGCAAGCCCTCACTGCTATGAGCTCTCTGCAAGCACACACCAGGCACTGATTTCTCGTGCTTTGAGTGAGGGAAAAAGAGACAGTTATTGTTCCTCTCCTCAGCTCAATGACTAGTGAAGTGCGTCCTGTGTATAAATAGTGTAAAGTGCTTTGGGATCCTTCAGGATAAAGGAGGCCTTATGAGGTACAAGAGGATGTTGTTTGACACAGAAGGAGTTCCTGCTGGTTGCACAGTGCATGCCCATCTCTGGCCTGCTTTTCACTTCAGATGAAGACTGGGTGCTTGGAGATGGCGCTTACTTCCCTGTTTATCAACTTCTGGGAGCAGCAGATGGGGGCTTTCTGCTCTCTGGATGGGGCTGGATGTGTATGTTTTGTGTGGACCAGAAAGCCCTATGAAGGGTTTTTGTTTGTTTTGTAGTGGAATGGTACTGGAGCACAGACACATGCAGTCCCAGGCATGCTTGATCACTCTTTCTCTCCCATGCTTTCTTTTTCTGAATGGTTATAAAAAGGATCCTGAGGCCAGCCATCACCCTGCCCAGGTTTGACTAACCTCATAAGACATTTAGTTCACAGGTAAGTATCCAGTAAATCCTTGCTGAGTTTGAAATATATGTTCACTGTTATTTATGCTTCAGTAAGTCCCTCCCCTGAGAAGTAAATAGTCTTGAAATGAGTGGAAGTGCTAAGTGCTCTTCTCCTGAGAGACAGGTCTTGTGTCGAAGAGCAGGTGGCTCCTCAGGTGTGTTTGGCACACAGTTCTGTGCTGGATACCTGACGCTCATCAAGATTAGCAGGAGTTAAGGGTCTTCATCTCTTTCGAGTGGTCTATTCAAAACACAGCAGCTCAAACCAGGGTAGAAGAGAGGGTTTTGGCAAGTGTCCTGAGGGGTGACAGCAGGACTGTGACACTCCTGGGGAGGTGATGCCTAGACCAAGAGAATGTTGAGGCAGGATCTTCCCAAATTCCCAGGCTGGGATCTAGCTTACCCTAAGTTCT
>JAVHNF010056318.1:7098-18134 GCA_034783455.1 Micropsitta finschii
GGGCGTCCACAACTGCCACCACGGGGAGGATGCCGGCGTGGTGTGCTCGGGACAGCGCCTGTCCAGCAGCTCCCCCCATGCCATCTCCTCTGATCACCTGGGAGAGGTCAGTGGGAGGCATGGGGCTCTCTTATGCCCCATAGGGCACAGCAGGGCAGACTGGAGCAGGTCCCTCTGACCCATCCCCGTGTTCCCATCCTGAACACACTGCCCCTGATACTGGAGCCCCCTTACCCACCCCTATTCCCACTGCAGCAGGTGCCGGGTCTGAGCCTGGAGGAGGTGCGGCTCAAGCCCATCCTGGCGCGGGCCAAGCTGAACATGCCGGTGATGGAGGGTGCTGTGGAGGTGAAGCACAACGGGCGCTGGAGGCAAGTGTGTGATGCTGGATGGACCAGGAACAACAGCCGTGTGGTCTGCGGGATGCTGGGCTTCCCCCGGGAGAAGCACCTCGACACCAGCTTCTACCGGTAAGGGGTGCAAGGGCGACTCTGCAGCCATAGGGGCTATGGGGCAGGGTGCCCGGTTGGACACACTGTGGGACAGGAGACCAAGGGATGTGTTGGAGGGGGATGCACACATGGGTGGGTGTACTGGTATGGCCTGGCCATGCCTGGGTCCCCTTCTTGGGGCCTGGATGAGGGGCAGAGCTTGGTGCTGTGGAGATGGTCACCAGCCATGGCCAGCAAAGCATGGGTGCAGGACAGGAGAAGCAAGTGGCCCTGTGCCCCTCCGCCCCTGCCTCCGTCTAGGGCTATAAATACAACCCATAATGAGCCCCTGCCCATGCCAGGAGTCTCACAGTCCCGTTGGGGCACACGGCACAGCCGAGCTTGGCACAGTAATTGCCAGTGGGGAGAGGACCTGTCCTCATCCTGCCATGCCGTGGGAGGACCTCACGGCTCCAGCTTCTGCCACGGGGTGCTGGGGAGGGCAGGGATGATGACGGGGTGGGGGATCTGGAGCCCTGCAGCTTCTGCACAGCCTCCCTGACCTCCTGGCTCTGTGTACCCATAGGAAGCTCTGGAACAAGAAGCTGAAGGACCCCAACTCCAGGTAGGGCTCAGCCTGGGTGTGAATGGTGGGTGGGGGACAGCCTGGGGCACCCAAGCTGACAGCAGACCCTGCTCCTCTCCCTTGGCAGCCTGAAGACCCTCAGCCAGAAGAACAGCTTCTGGGTCCACAGGGTGCGATGCCGGGGCACGGAGCCCCACCTGTCCCGCTGCCCCACAGAGGTGTCCCCTCCAGCCCCCCGCCAGCACGCCTGTCCCCGCGGCATGCACGCCATTGTCAGCTGCCTGCCTGGCACTGCCTTCCAGAAGGGCACAGGCAAGGGCAGGAGCAAGACCCCCCAGGGAAAGGTGAGCCCCAGCATAACCCCATCCTGCCGAGGGATGGTCCTGGAGCCAGGCAGCACCCAACCACCCCATGGCGCAGGCGGGTGGCCATGCCTTGGAGCCGCTGACTGGCTGTTTCCCAGGCGCTGCTGGTGCGGCTGCGAGCAGGCACCCACGCCGGCGAAGGACGGGTGGAGGTTCTGCGCCGTGGGCAGTGGGGCACTGTGTGTGACAAGCAGTGGGACCTGGCTGCGGCCAGTGTGGTGTGCCGGCAGCTGGGCTATGGGACAGCAAAGCAGGCCCTGCTGGGAGCCCAAATGGGCCAAGGTAAGACGGGCAGCATGGCAGGGACTCCGGGTGCCACTGGGCTTGGAGTGGCACAAAGGGGAAAGCCCCTGGTTTACTGAGTGCTGCTGGAGCACCTTGGGATGTCCAGGCAGCTCCAGACTGCACTGGGATGGGTCTCCCCTGGCTGTTCCTGCTATGGGCAGCTCCATTCCCATAGGGAATGCACAGATGAGGGGAAGGAGGGTGGGGGTTCTCCCTGCTCCAGGATGAGCATGGAGAGTTGACTGTCCCTCTGATTCAGGCCTGGGGCCCATCCACATGAGCGAGGTACGGTGCACTGGCCACGAGCGCTCCCTGGGCGAGTGCCGCTTCCAGGATGCTGAACAGAGCGGGTGCCGGCACGAGGCTGATGCTGCCGTCCGCTGCCACGTCCCCAACATGGACTTCAAGAGCCAGGTGAGCCCCTGAGTCCTCCCCAGAGCCTGTGGAGCCCCATTGCACAGCCCCTGCCCCCAGGCTCTGTGCCTGGTGTGGATGCTCAGAGCAGCATGCTGATGGGGGGGTGACAAAAGAGGTCCTGTAAGGAAAGGAGGAAGAGGAAGCCAGAGATGTTCACCTGGATACATGGGGCTGCCTGTCCCATTGAGCTGCTGGGTGGGGGACCTGGGGGCCTGCCCCACACTGCAGCTCAGCCCCTCTTTGCCCGCAGGTTCGTCTGGCCGGGGGCCGCAGCCCCGATGAAGGAGTTGTGGAAGTGCTGGTGCCGGTGCAGGGGCAGCTGCAGTGGGGCGCAGTGTGTGGTGCACAGTGGGGGCTCAACGAGGCCATGGTGGTCTGCAGGCAGATGGGTCTGGGCTTTGCCAGCCATGCCCTTCAGGTGAGTGGGGTCCCAGCAGGGACTGGGCTGCAAGGGGTCCTATGGGATGTGAGGTGTGGGCATGGGGTGGCTAGAGACTCTGGGATGGGACAGCCCCCGGGGACAAGCCCTGGTGCAGTGCAGGGGCAGGGGAGGTGGGGTGGGTGCTGATATGGATGCAAGAGCTGATCTGAGCACTGTGCTCCTCCTCTGCCCAGGAGACGTGGTACTGGGCAGGCAGCCCCGATGCCACCCGGGTGGTGATGAGCGGGGTACGCTGTGCCGGCACGGAGCTGGCCCTCCAGCAGTGCCAGCACCATGGCCCCATCCACTGCCCCAGCGGCGGCGGGCGCTTCTCAGCAGGGGTCACCTGCACTGCCCGTGAGTACCATGAGCCCATGGATTAATGCTGCTACCGGGCACCCCTTCCCCTGGCACAGAGAGATGGGGGGCTCTGCAAGGTGGGGATTGTGTCCTCCATGCCTGCCAATGCTCTCCATGCCAGATGCCCCAGACCTGGTGATGAATGCCCAACTGGTGCAGGAGACAGCCTACCTGGAGGACCGGCCGCTGGAGCTGCTGTACTGTGCCCATGAGGAGCGCTGCCTCTCCGGCTCCGCTGACCACATGCAGTGGCCCTACGGCCATCGCCGCCTCCTCCGCTTTTCCTCCCAGATCCACAACCTGGGCAGAGCCGATTTCCGACCCAGGATGGGACGCCATGCCTGGACCTGGCACCAGTGCCACCGGTGAGTGTCCTGTGGGTAGCGGCTGGCAAGGAGCTGCCCCCTTCCCAAACCAAGCTGGGTACACTGGCAGCCATCCCACAGAGGCTGGCCCGCCCGGGGTAATGAGCAGCATCCGCACCAGCACTGTCATTACAGCTTTATTTGGCTTCAGGGCTGTAATTTGCTCAGAGCTATGGGTGCTGCCTGCTCCCAGCTGGGCGGCTGTGCCGGCTGCGTGCTCCCCAGCCGGGCACCAGCCCCACACTCATCCCCTCTCCCTGCAGGCATTTCCACAGCATTGAGGTCTTCACCCACTATGACCTTCTGACACTCAACGGTTCCAAGGTGGCTGAAGGGCACAAGGCCAGCTTTTGCCTGGAGGACACCAACTGCCCCGAGGGTAGGTGCCAGCTGCAGAGCTTGCCAGCAAAGCCCCCATGCTGCTCCCCAAGGGGGGCTCTGCTCATGCCTTCCCTCACATCACCTCCCTTGCGCAGGGCTGCAGCGACGCTTTGCCTGCGCCAACTTTGGGGAGCAAGGGGTGAGCGTGGGGTGCTGGGACACTTACCGCCATGACATCGACTGCCAGTGGATCGACATCACCGATGTGCCACCAGGCAGCTACACCTTCCAGGTGTGGGGATGGAGGGGCACTGAGCCACTGGAGCTCAGCATGGGTACCACCAGCACCCCTCACCCTGTACATCGAGGTGCTGCTCTGCACCTCACCGTGCATGCTACAGCCCTGCCTGGCACAGCAGCACTGCCCTTCACCCTCCCCAGGTGGTTGTGAACCCTAAGCACGAGGTGGCAGAGTCGGACTTCTCCAACAATGTGATGCGGTGCCAGTGCAAGTACGATGGGCAGCGTGTCTGGATGCACGGCTGCCACACAAGTACGGAGAGAAGGGAGCTTAAAGGGCACGGCAGGTGGAGGGAAGAGATCGGGTACTGCAGGTCCTATGTCCTCTCACCACCAACCCATGCCATTGATCTTCCCAGGTGATGCCTACGGTGCTGATGTAGTGAACGACCTGGAGCGACGGGAGCGCCTGGCCAACAACCTCGTGTAACCCCATGGCATTGGCACCCTCCCAGCAGTGCTGCAGGGCTGCCCAGCTCCCACACCGCAGCCCCTGCACCCTGGCAGCACCACACTGAGCTCAGGGACTCGAAGACTTTTGTATTTATTGATGCTGCTGCAGCGGATGGAGACAAGCACCAGGGCCAGTGGGCAGTGCCCAGGGGGTGCTCAGCCTTGCACCATCAGGACCTGCAGGAGGGACCCAGGTACCACAGCAGTCCCCACCCTGGCAGCCCTGGTCCCCCCCAGGATGACTACCTCAGCCTGCTGCCTCAGGACAGGTTCTGGCCACTGCCACCTGTGCACCAATCCTATCCTCAATAAAGGTGCTGTGCTATGGGAGATGGGGTATCCCCTTATCAACCCCACCATCCCCTGCTCCTTCCTCTGCGCTCTTCCCCACCAGGACCATGAAGCCAGTCCCCAGCCAGGATCAGCCCTGCTCAAGGTGATGTGTACCCAGCCAGGCAGTGCCCCTGCTCTGCCACCCAGAGCCACGAGCCCCCTGGCTGCCTGCCTGTGGCTGGTGCCAAGCAGCTCTGGCTTGCCACCAGCAGTCCCCAACAGCCAGGGCACCCCGGCCCTGAACTGGCTGACCCCATGCTCACAAGGGGACGTGGCCAGCTCTGTGGCAGCACGGGCCAGCAGCCAGCCCACCAGCCAGTGCAGCTGCAGCCACCGTGCTGGGCTTTCCCAGGCTGCCCTGGCAGCTTCCCAGCCATAGAGCGGGAATGGGGCCGTTCAGCCCCTTGAAGCCCTGGCTCCTGAGCACAGGGTGAGGATGCAGCGGACACCATGCCCCTGCTGTCAGTGTTTCTCTCCCCCCGTGGTTTCTAGGTTGGTTATTTTTTTAAATAAAAGGAAATAAATGGAATACCAGCAACCCATGCTCTGTCCTGCCTGGCCTCTGGTGAGTCAGCTACTGAGCAGTGCCACCCCTTTCATTCACACCTCTGCCCATGCCACCTCACTGCCAGGCACTAGCCCAGGGCAGGGGGCTACAGCAGCCAGGGTAGGCTGGGCTGAACCCACACAATGATGTGTGATTCACATGAGGAGGAGCCACCAGGGATGGTGGTGATGTGCTGGGGTGGCCCAGGACCAGAGTCTATGGCAAGGCACATACCGGTGAAGGCTTGCTCTGCCGGTGTGAGGGTACAAGGGATGCCAGATAGTGGGGAAGATGCTTTCCACATGAGAGCATCTTCACACCCTGGTATTTCCACTGGCTGAGCCACAAGCAGCCAGGAGCAGTGGCTGAGACGCTGGCAGCACTACCAGAACAAGGGCAGGCAGCCACTACTGCGAGGTCATGACCAGCTCCACTGCTCCAGGCTGGGGGCAGCCAGGGTACATGGGGCAGCCACACGAGCCCTTCAGTGCAGGCTGGGGTGAGGCAGCCACAACAGAAAACACAGACCACAGGCAGGGGTGGAGGAGAAGCATCATCCCCATCCTCACATCCTGCAAAGGGCATGAGAACTCCACAAACCTTGGAACCAAGGCATGGGTGGGCCACAGGGCAGGACTGCTGGGGCACACAGGGATGGGTTTTGGGTACTGAGGGATGGTGCCAAGCAGGTCCCAGCTGCCTGCCTGCCTCCCCCCCCAGCCCAGGGCAGGGCAGGAAGCCCCCAGCTTACCAGTGCTGGCAGTGCAGCCACATCACAGCCGCGCGGGGCCGGGAATGCAGCCCTGCCCATGCACCAACAAGGGCCCCACTATTCAGGCTCCGCAGAAGTAAACAGGGACCCTGCCAGCACATTCCTGCTGCTGCCCTGCCTGACCCCTGCTGCCTGCACCTCGCACCCCCCCTGCCAGGGACACCCATCCCCATGGCAGCATGGACAACGTGCAGCAGCCCCCAGCGTGCACACCCTGCCCCGGCATGCAGGGGCACGGAGAGACACAGCCCGGCCAGGCAAATAAAATAGATGGTATTTATTAGCAAAATAAAGGACAAACTCTCACTCAAAGGCCCTGCCAGGTGGCCAGGGCCGCCCCGCACAGCCCCATGCTGCTGCTTCCAGTGCCAAAGGCAGGTCCTGCTCTGGGCAGGATGGGCAGTGCTGCCCAATGGACAACAGCATCCGCAAGGCACCAACCAGCCTGCGCGCATCCTGCTCAGCCCTTTCAGTAGAGCAGCTTTTGGACGCAATGCAGGATCCGTCCCAGCTCTGAGATGCAAGGTGCCCTGCCTGCCCACAGAGGGGCCTGGCACCCAGTGGAGTTGCCAGTGGAGCTGAAGGTGCAGCCTCCCGGCTCAGTCTCGGCCCTCCCAGGCATCCTCCCGCTGCTTGTTCTCCAGGCGCTTCCTCTCTGCAGAGACAAGAGGAGGGTCAACCCCATGTCCCCATCACCACACAGCTACCCCACGGAGGTGGCTGTAGCCCACCCTGGGGCAGACCGCTCCCACCCAGCACCCTGTGAGAAAGCACATCCATGAGCACGGTCCCCCCCCACCGCAGCCTCCCCGGGGAATCCAAATCTCACCCTGGGCTTCTTGCAGCTTCCTCCTCTCAGCCTCTCGCTGGGCTGGTGTCTGCTTGCTGCGTACTCCCAGCGCACCAATCACCAGCCGTCTGGCCAGGGCCGCTGATGTTTCGGGGCGCTCCTTGGCTGGCTGCAGGAATTCTGGGTGAGCAGAGATGGGGGACATCAGTAAGAGCATCCCAGGAGGATGCAGCACTTAAGTGCTGTGGAGCTATGCAAGCCACCCTGTCCATCCCCAGTTATCGGGATGAAGATGCTGTAGCATAAGCACTGTGGCACAAGCCAGCATGGAGCGGTACCACTCACCAGCATATGCCCTGGCTTTGGCTTTAGAGGCACGGGTACCCTGGGACAGTGGACGTGTCTTCACCATCAGGTGCTTGGTGCTGAGGGCATCGCGTGCTGCAGGAAGAGAGTAGTGGTGTCCATGTGTGAGGCCAGCCGCATACCCACAATCTGGCCATGGGAGAGGCAGGGATGCCTCCCCTCTGCCCATTCCCTGCCGAACAGGGAGCAGTACCTGTTATGGGGCTGGAGAAGACACCCAGGGCATGTGTATCATCCACCCACTTAATATCAAAGCCTTTTTTCCTGCCGGAGAGAGGGAAGCTCAGCAAGGCATCAGCACTGAGTGGGGAAGGGTCTGAAGCAGAGCCCAGGCAGGGGACCCCAGTGCCGGTGATAGAGTATTGCAGGCGGACTCACTGATAGCTGCAGAAGACACGCATCAGGTCCTCAGTGCGGAAAT
Source organism: Micropsitta finschii (assembly GCA_034783455.1). NCBI lineage: Eukaryota > Metazoa > Chordata > Aves > Psittaciformes > Psittacidae > Micropsitta > Micropsitta finschii. The sequence goes on from JAVHNF010056318.1 coordinate 14,632, forward strand.
CCGAGGGGAAGTCATAGATCTCGATGACATGGGGCAGCTCATCATCACTGATGTCTGGTGCAGCAGGCTCAGCCCCGTAGTAGTCAAAGCGCGGTGACTGCTGGCTCTCCCTCCTCTTCTCGCCCCCTGAGAGCTGCAGGGGTGGGAGAGGCACAGCACTGAGCAACCCCTGCCCGCCAGCTCCATGCCAGCTCCCAACCCATGGCAAGTGCTCCCTGGGAAGTGGTTCTGCCTTCACGGCCCACCCCAACACTGCAGATGGATTCACGGCATCGAGATATTAGAAGTTATTGATTGGAGTTCTCATGTTATGCACTTGCTTTTCCCATTACCAGCATCCCTCCACTTGCTGCGCTCTGCAATCCCGTCAGAGACACAGTAGGATGGCACCAGTGACACAGTGCATGCAGCCCCAAGCACAACCCTCCTTCTGCAGTGACCCGAAATACATTTGGAGAACCACAAGGTGCAGGACAGCAAGGCCAGGAGGAAAGACTGATGTCTGCCTGCCATGCAGGAGCACTGGGCCTGGCATGACCCTCCTGCAGCACATGCACTGGAGCAGCCCATCAGCACCCCAGCTGCCAATGTGGAAAAGCCGGTGCTCTCCGGAGGAGCAAGTTCTGGTGGTTAATCACCTGCACAGCTAAAATTTATGCCTTATTCCTCATTTGAATTTGTCAGTCTCTGCTTCCCAGCCGGTGGATCTTGTTCAGCCTCTCTGTTGGATTAAAGAGCCCTGAGTCCCCAGTCTCCTCCCTGTAATGGCACTTACTCATGCTAATCAAGTCTCTTCTCAGCCTTCTTCCTGATAAGCGAAACAGTTTGTGTGCCTTTAGTATTTCACAGTGGGGCACTTCCTCCAGCCCTAAAAGATGATAGCTGTACACTTTGTTACCTCTCCTGGTTTTCAACCTTCATTTTAAAACATGGGCAGCAGTCTCCCACTCCCATGACACGGGGCTGCAGCTGCCCCCTACTCCCCTCTGCCCCACACCATCAGTGCCAGTATGCCTCTCTGCACCACTCTGCCCAGTGAGCTACCCTGCCTCACTTCCTGCAATCCTGATTTCCAGCTGCATACTGCCAATGGCAAAGGGTGCTGCAGCTGAGACACTGGGCCAGGCACAGGCTAAAGCCATCAGAGGCTCCCCCGTCCTCCCTGGAGCGTGGCGCCATGGACCAGGTACATAACTCAGCCAGGTTCCCAGCCCGATCCCCCAAGCGATCGTAGCAGAACACACCGTGGCTGGAAGAGTCCATAAATCCCAGCCAGCTCAGTCAATAAAAAGTGCTCATTCCGACAATTTTATGGAGAAGATGGATTCACAGCAGGTGAGGGGGTGCTGCTGGGGCGGCTGGATGCCGGCGGAGGGTAGAGCTGAGTGATGGAGCTCATGGGACAGGTCAGCACTGCTGGCAGAGCCACCTGCCCTGCCACCATCACCCTTTAACCAAAAGCACCCCTGCCTGCTCAGGAAAGCAAAGGAGCCATCCCTGGGCAGGATGAAGCCCTGCAGTGCCGCTTGAGGGAGCAGAGCACTGGGGTAGTGCCAGGCGCAGGGAAGATGATTAGAGAGCGGGAGCACAGCGTGCCGGAGCGGTCCTTGACCTTCACAAATCACCGAGTGTGGTGGGGCAGCAAGGACAGGAGCCGTCTGGCTGCAGGCTCAGCTGTGCTGCAGGCAAGGCTCAACAGGTCCCCCGTGCACTGCCAGCCCAGGCACACAGAGTGCCCAGAGCCCCCCAGCCGTGGGGCAGAGCAGGAAGCAGGAGCTGGGGTATGGCTGATGGATGGAGAGAGGGGTGGCAGAGACAGGCATCGTGGAAAACAAAGCCTTCACATCACACCTTGCTGCTCGCTAAAGATGGACCCTCACCAGAGCACGTTAGGGGGTCCGTGGCCGCTTCCTTACACTCCCTCCCACTTGCTGAGAGTGCACCTCCAGAGCTGGAGGGAAGGTGTGTGCTGGCACTCAACACACCATGGCCCTGCCATACATGCACCATGGTCCCCACCTCGCTGCACTGGCTCATGGAGAGTCCTCCAAGCCCGCATGGAAATGGTCGCAGTGCTTAATTATCCTCTGTGCTCGAACTGATTTCTACTCTGAATTTGTCTGGTTTCAGCTTCCAGCCAATGGATCTCACTATGGTGTTTTTTCTGCTAGATTAAAGAGCCTTCCACTATCAGAAATCTCTCCTCCATGCAGAACGTCATAAATCTTGCTCTCTGCCAGCTAACTGCATCGCATAAGGGTTCAGTTACGAGGAAGAACATTACTAATTTTCTTGTACTTTTTGTTAATTAACAACAGCTCCCTCACCCCCAGAACCTGTGCCCCACCTCAGCAGCCACATCTGCCTGCCAAGAGCTCAGAGGGCTCAGAAGCACCACGCTCAGCATGGGAACCTGCAGGGGGTGAAGATAGGAAGTTGTAATCGATAAACCCCCTTTTCACGTTCTCATTTACCCATTTGGGGAAGCTCCCTGGAAAGCTCAAACTTTGCTCAATGCTAACGCGGATACATCAGAGCTCCTTGGAGTTAGCACCCATGCTGCACAGCACAACCTTGCCCACAGCAACCTATGGCTTTACCATAACATGGGCCCTCCCAGGGCCAGGGAGCTACTCAGCTGCTCCCAAGGACAGAGCTGTGCCCACCATGCCATCCCATGGAAAGCCAGTGCCTGCACCACATGCACCCTCAGAGCAGCAGCACTGTGTCCCTCGCACCAGTGCTCACCACGACCTCCCTGCTGGGGCTGTAGCAGGGGGAAACAGAGCCAGGCAGGGATGGGGATACCCACACCCTCCCATAGTCTCCCTCCAAGCAGCACCAGAGGCAAGCCCCATGTGCCCCACACAAAGCCCCATGCTGGGCTTAGAGAGGGCACAGAAGCCAGAGCACAGCCCCATGGACAAGGTGGGTACCAGCACCCTTTGGTAAAGATGCCATCATCAGGCACCATGAACTACTTCACACCCTGCTCCCACCCCAGGGTGGACAGACACTGGAGGTAGCAATATTAGTGCTGTTTGTTACTTTGGGCACGTTAATGCCATTTGGAAAATTACCGTGTTGACACTACTGATTTAAATTGCAATAAGGGATATCCAGCCTCGCTGCAGAAGCTGAGCCTTCCCCGTGAGCAGCAGGAAAACAGAGTAGGTCTTGGTGCTAACCAGCTAATTGTAGTAAATCCAGCTGCATGTGTGCAGGAGGGGATGGTAATGAGCCACAGCTGATTAAGAAGCCGTGGTTTCGAGGAAACATCCCGTTGCTATTTCAATGGAAGCCCATAGATCTCAGCCCATTTCTTTATCACCAGCCCTGGTTTCACAAGGGTGCAGTTGCAGCTTATGGTGCTCAAGCAGGTTTTACTGGGTGCACTTTATGTACTGTAAAAGGGAAGATCTCCCCAAGCCTTCACCACCACTGGGGGATAGGACGGGAACCAGCTGGGGGGGTTAAAGGTGGAGATCCCTGGCACTGCAGGC
>JAVHNF010056323.1:17305-29902 GCA_034783455.1 Micropsitta finschii
TGGAGCAAGCTGCTCCAGTGGAAGGGGTCCCTGCCCGTGGCAGGGGTTGGAACTGGAGGAGCTTTAAGGTCCCTTCAACCCAAACCAGGCTGGGATTCTGTGAATACTGTGTCAGAGAACTGAAGTGAGGTGGGACTAATGATGAGGTGTCAGCTCCATGCCTGATTTTCCCAGGTTTTCTGAATGTTAACAAGTGCCTTTCCCACCCCTCCAGCTGGAAGGGGTCTCAGGTACATTCACACATATGCCCTCACCACTGGAAAATAACAACTGTAATGTTTTCCTTCCAATTTACCCCTCAATTACTCTCTATTTTCAATGCTGTATTCATCCACTGCAGGTTCCAGGAAAGAGCTAAATCTGCTGGGAATTTGCTTTCACTTCTATGACCTCAGCAGCGAAACAAAAGGCTCTTTCAGGTGCCCTGGCACCATGCCTGGATGCATGGAATGTCCCTCCAGCCCCGTCAAGTGGGCACTAGTGCAGTCATCTGGCAGAGAGCTTAACCTGGGAGCTCTGCAGTTAAACCACTCTCCAGCTACCTGCTATAGAGTAATTGAAGCAGCTTTAGCGTCAGAGCAGGAGGTTGCTTGTGTCTGCTACACAACCAACCAGGGGGTCAGGGCCTTGGGAAGAGAGAACAGGAGCATCCTGACAGATGGTTCAGTCACACACCACTTCTGTGACCCAATTTCAAGAGGAACTGAGAAAGGTCACGGGTTTGGGGATTTAAATGAACACCTTCAGGCCTGCATTTGCAGTTACTGCTTCAGCCAGAGCTGTCCAACTCTTCACTGCCACCACCTCCTTGTGAAAGTCCCCACTGTGCAAGAAGCAAGAGTTCAGTTCAAGAAGACAAAGCAATGACACGCTGGTACTGGATGGGACAAATATTCCCTCTGAATAATATGGAATTTCCCAAACTAGCCCAGTCTGGTGGAGCAGACTTGTGAGTTTCAGCCTGGAACAATGAGTTCTACCTGCTCATGCCATAGGTTATGGCACAAAGAGAAGCCCTAAACCTCATTTCTGTTCTACCCAAGGCCTCGAAGTCTATTAAATCCCCAATATTGCCTGCTTAGTTTTTGAGATTTAACAAATGCTTGTAATAGTCTCTGGCTATTCTACTGTAAGATGAGTTTGAAAAGGAAACTATTTCTTGTACTGCATTTAAGCAAAAGTATTCTGGAGTTAAACCAGGTTTGAAACTGGTTCTTTCTAATGGTAAACAAAACGTGAGAACAAAGTTCATGCAGCAAGGGAATAAAACAGCCTTCTGAGTCAAGCTTTTGCACTGCAGGACTCAGGTGGACGAGTGTGACCTTTGGCAAAGCTCCCGTGCTGAAAGCCATGAGTAACCTGGCAAGGGGCTTCAAGAAGAAAGGGAAAAGGGAGATTGTGATCCAGAGTACTCCCATGTCACCTAAGTGTGGTATCTGTTCCCAACAGCTCAAACACACATGAAGTACCCACCGACGTGAATAGGGGCTGGGAACAACCCATGCTCATGCTCTCCAGGAGTGTACTCCAGCTTTTCTTTCTTCAGTTGGATGAGGCGGCTCTTGGGACTGTGGAGAACAGTGATAAAACCCTATCAGGATGAGGAACAGGCATTTGCAACCCCCATCTTTTCTGGCTGAATTATGGCACAAACATCCAGAACACCAGGCAAGAGAATAACAACAGAAATGGAGGAGCTTCACAGTCCTTTCAACCCAAACCATGATTATGAAGAGGGAATGGGAAGGTATTTTGCAAAGGCAAAGTGTGAACCTCCATTTCCAAAAGGCAAATCCTTAAACCAAAGGCATGGAAAAAAAAGGAAAACCATTCAGTGGAAAGGTGACTTAATTCGAGCCAAATGTGCACCTTTTAACACCCACATACTCGCTGCAAAGGAAGGCAATGGAAAAATAAATGAAGGTAAATAAGCTGCAAGGAGGAAAGCAGAGTGGAAAGGAAATGCAGAAGGCAATTATCTAACCCCACAAATAGCACACGAATTCCTTCAGGCACTGCAGACACACCCCTGTTAGAGCCAGCCACAAAGAACACTGGGGAAAGCACCTACACTGGGTCCCTTCTAAACACAGCAGTGAAGTGTTGTCAGAGGCATGTAAAAACTCTTATGACCAATCAGTGCGCTGGACAAAGGCCACCACCACTTCAGGGACTTCAGAGGCAAAGGCCGAGATGCCAAAATAAAGCACAGTTCTTCATTAAAAGGAAAGGAATCCACTCAATTGAGTATGAACCAGACACAGTTCTAGGAACACCACCACTGCGAAAAGCACCTCATGAATTAAAAAAGGCCTCTCCACACTAGCAGTAAAAGGTCTGTGTTAGCAGGTCCACACGTTCCCACTGGGAAGGCGAGGAGCTATTTCAGGCTGGGGTTTCTCAGCAGGCAATAAAGGTTCTGCTTTTGTGTCCAGCTACTATCTTTAAGAGACCGCCCCTTGTACTTTGCTGCTAGCTTTGGAGAAGCTTAAAATCAGAGCCCAAGTGGCACTAACATGATCCTGACCAGCTCCACAGGAGGCTTCCACTCCTCATGGAGCCCAGAGACCCATCTACACTCAGTCTCTGCCTGGCCTATGTGGTGTGGGTGCACCCGCCTCCAGCTCAGCCACAGCCACGGGAGCTGTGGATCTGGTGGTGGCTGAGCCATGCTCTGGCTTCCTGGCTCGAGCCTGGACCTCCTTGGCCACGATGGACTGTGTCTGAGCCTGGTTACCATCACCAAACCCGATCCTGACCTGCAGAGTGACCTCCTCCTTTAACCTTGGCTTGCCTCGTCACCACAGACTGCTCTGGCAAACAGGATTCCTGCTGGGTACCACTGCCCAGGCTGGGTGAGCGCCACACGTGGGGCTGTGCCCATGACAGCACGTTTCCTTCCCCACTGCTCAGATCCAGTGCTGTTCCTGTCAGTTTTTAACTAAGCTGGAACACTTGCCATCCAAATAGACCTCGCTGCAGACGGTGCAGGAACAGGAATTCCCAGGGCTAAGGCCAAGTCCTTGCAGCCTCCCAGGATCAAGGACAAGTACCCTGGCTCATTTTCATACCATGCTCTTTGAGATGTTTCCCTCTATAAGCAGATATAATGATTCCTGCAGCTGAAAAGCAAAAGATCTCTTCCGAGAATACAGAGTGGATCTACTGGATACAGGGCTTAACACTTAACTGTACCATCACTAGAGGGTGCCCTACGATTACAGTTGCATTTCTGTTCTCAACCAAGATCCTGTTTCCAGGCTCCTACAGCAGGAAGTGATATAAATTCTGGGCTAACAACATTAACTTCTGCTCTCCTCTTGCACTGGCAAATGTCTGACTGTGCAGGAGAGCTGGAACAGCAAGTTAAATCACTAGAAAATGGAATTACAACCAAGTGACACTTGTTCTGCTGATTTAGTTTGCTGAACCAACTTAGTGAGGAAGTGATGCAGTGAAAGGATGCTGGGATCAGCCCTTCAAGCTGTACCTAAATCGAGATGGCCATAGCTCTGTCCTTGCCATCTCCATGCCTTGTTTTAGTACCAGTGCTCAAACAACCCTGCAGAGTAGTTCAGACTCTGTAGGTAGGATCTGCTTCCCTGGTAGGGCAAAGATTCCTCAGAGTTCTTAAGCTGCTTATCACAACCATCAGGACCAGTGCAAGGAAAGAACTCAGCATGGGAAGCAGCGGGCAAAGGGAAAGACCAAATCAGAGCTCTTTAAGCTTCAAGGGAAGCGCAACACAAAGTGCATCTGAAATTCTCTCACCCAAAAGGTAACCAGCTGTAATCATTCAGTCAATACAAAGGGAAACCTAACAGCTCCTTTTACGTAGACACTGTCCTCGGGACCTGAACACCTCAAGCTCCCCCAGAATTTTTGCTGCCATCAGCATTAAGCCTGTTGATTGAAGCTCTCTTACCTTCTTCATCTGAACCACTTTCAGATTGCTCGAGGCTGCTTTCTGACTGGGCTTACATTTTAAATCTTCACTGGCTCAGACTCTGAGAATTATCATGCACGTAATTTGTCACAGCCTTGAATTAAGTTGATGGGTTTATTTCAGCTGCTCAGTAGTGGCAGCTCTGTATGGTTCTAGGTGAAAGGAGGCAGTTTCCACGGGAATAGCAGCAGCTTGTCAGTGCTGTTACTTACTCTGTGGTTTTGTACACATCAGAGTAGAGCCCTGCCTTCTGGTACTTCTTCTTTGGGGGTCGAGGGGCTTTTTTCTCACGCTGGGCTAGAGCTGGCAAAGGCTGCTCAGTGTTTTCAGGTCCAGGTGGTTTCCCAAGGGCATCCTGTGGACTGGGAGGCTCGGCTGCTGGCTCAGAGAAACTGGAAGGGAAAGGAAAGAGTGAAGGTTCTCTCATTGCAGCTCATTATTCCTCTCTAGAAAACAGCAGAGGAAGCCGTGCCCATGTTTCTGAGTTAGCCGATGGCACTGCTAGTGTCAAAAAGGCAACTCAGTGATCACGATCAAGCGGTGGTTAAGCACAATCACAAGAAATGTAGGATCTTTTGATAGTGGCGTTACTAATAATTACATGAAGAATCCTGTTTGTACTCGTAACATTTATCCCTTGGCATCTCAGTTGAGTAATGTGGAAGGTTCCAGACACAGTCTGTGAATCTAAATGCCTACATTACAGTGTTCATTCCTGAAACACAAACACGGGGTTATTTTTCAGCACTATTCTGAAAGCACACAAAGGAAGACCCATGGAAGAGTTTGGTCTGTTTGTATTGATCATTTTGGGGATAAGCATGTGAAAACTAGACCAGGAGGTAGATTTGGTCTGTTTGTATTGATCATTTTGGGGATAAGCATGTGAAAACTAGACCAGGAGGTAGATTTCTGGGGTGATCTTTTACTATTGATCACAGAGGTGCACACCTTAACTCCTCCTTGCTGCTTGGCTTTACTCTTTATTTGCTGTATATCAACTGATCTCACCTTATGTTCTGTACCACCCTAAGATTCTCATGGTGCATGTAACTCCTTCGATTTCTTATTCCAACAGGAAGAAGGAACAATCTCTGCTATGGTACCTCAGCAGTAAATTTGTTACCAACTCACTAGAAGTATTCTTCAACCAAGACAACCATAAAGCTTGCTTCACTTGAGACACAAGCACAAAGCCAACAGATTTAGATCACCTGAGATTCTATCCCATCACGGGGTGTTCAGTAAGTTAGGAAAACCCTAAAGCATACTTAGCAAGCAGAGCTCATTCCAGTAGGATTCTTTCATGGCCTGAACTGATACAAAATCAACAATGACCATATTGATGGCACGAAACTGCAAGGGAATTACCTTTTATTGCTCTCCTGTTCCTCTTCTGGCAAAGGCTTCTGGCGTTTCCTGGCCTGTTCCTCTGCAAGCCACCTCTTCCTCTTCCAGCCTTTCTGGTGATCTGCATTCAGGTTCACACTCTGCACCACAGCTTCAATCACATCTGTGATGGTATCAGGTCCCAGGTGTAAGGGGCTGCTGCTTTCTTCTCTCTTCTCTAGCTCCTGGCTCACCAGTCGAGCTGCCTGGAAAGCCTGCATTGAGACGACAGCCTGGAGCGGGTACTTCCGAGGCCTCCCTGGCCTGCGCTTCACAAAGTTATTCCCTGTCCGTGCCTGCCTCTGCAGCTTTTTGGCTTTCAGGATCTTATTGACGTGGTCCAGATTTTTTTTTGTTGCCAAGATCTTGTTATAATTGCACATTTTCCTGGCTTGTCGCTGCATGGCTTCAACCACGCTCCTCTTGAGGTGCCGTGGGGAGTAGCTGTTTGGTAGCCTGTCCGACAGAAGCGAGATGCTATCGCTGCAGGAGCTGCTAGGAATTGCTGGAGCTCCAAGGCTGTCCTGTTTCCCCAGCCCTCTCTCCCTGTTGTGGTTTCGAGCAGGACTAGCTGATGGTGGAACAGACACATTTGCCATGACTGCTTCTAAGGTTTTGTCCAAAGCAGCCTGGCTGTCGTGCTGCGCCATGCGCTGCAGCAAGGTATCCACTGGATCATCAGGACTTGCCAGCCTTCCTCCCCGGGCAGGTGCTCCCATCACTGAAACACAAATACACACACACTGAGAGACCTGAGATACAATCAGATGAGCTTGGAATGAAAACAGAATAGCTGGATAGGCTGACAGGCCTTTATATCTTCCAATTGCCCAGAGCGCTAAAAGAGAAGACACCAATTTCTGGAACACAAGTTCCAATAGAGAAGAGACCCAGTGATGCAGAAATGGAAAACCTACATTTTACATCAGCTTTAACACAATTATTTTCTCTTTATTCACACACAGTTCCCATTTCTTAGAGCTGCAGAAAAGAGGTTTCTGGGTCCACCATATAGGTTATGCTGTATCAAAAAAGGGGTCTGTTCCAAACCAAGAGCTTCCCGAAGCCGGTTCTTCGTGATGGCATTTAATCAGAAGCAGCCTTGTTTTTTTCTGGAATAAAATGGGTGCTGCCTTCTCCTAAACAGATCACAATTGCACATTAACATTTACAACAGAATGTTACTGCTCCTTGGGGCCAGTTATTTACATTAGATCTACTTAAAGCAGTGGGTCTGAGGCTGCTGACTGAAGAGCACATGCTACTGCAAAGGTAAGGGGAAGGCAACAGAGTGTTTCTATAAAAGGCTTTGACAGGAGGGAGATGATGCATTGGCTGACAAGAGAAAGCACAAACAACTTCAGAGAGTGCACAGCTTAAACAAGGAAGTTTTAAAGCCTAAAATCCTCCTGTGAACAACATTCTTCCTACGGGTTGGAAAAGGAATGCAAAAACATACTTATGTGTCAGGTCAGTGCTGTAAGCACTTGGAAAACCCAGGAACCTGAGCAGCCCTGGGAGAAGAGGATGGATTTACACATCCAGCTTTCAATTTGAGATGAAATAAGAGAATTTACCCTTGGTTTTCTTCTGGCCTTAAATACATGTGAGGATGGAGCTGAGGGTTCCTCACAGAAACATCATCCGTTTAGCACAGTGAGCTCTATAAAGAGCTGCCCCATCCAACAATAACCAAACTCTCCAACACATTTGGGCACCAAGTCTAATGGATGCTCTTGAACTAGTGCTTCTGTTTGGAATCTGATCCAAAAGGCTGGAACAACTGAAGGCTGTGATCTCCAAACCAGCTGCAGCCCTGGTGAGGCACACTCACAGCCCTCAGGAACAAAGCAGCTCTCTGACAAACACACTGAAATCCCACATGCATTCCAGATCCATGGAAATCCTAACAAAGACTCATCTTTTCAGCCGCATCATCAGTTCAATGACTTTGAAGTTGATAAACTTCTGATTCCTTCCATTCCTCTGCTCTCCTGCACAAAATCTGCCTGAACTTTTAACACCTTCCTATCCACAGATGTACTCTGCCTGTAGCTGCCCCTTTAAAAGGAGCAGAAGTAAGTTAACAGCACAGTCAGGAAAAGAGAAAACACTTCCTCACTGTGATGACTTTCTTTAGCAGATGCTGATTAAAGCATCTGTTACAACTACCTGTTTAAAGGGAGAAGGAAATAGCAGGTTTGGCACATTTATCCTATACAGAAACCATAACTAGTTCTGGAAGTACCAACCCTTAGGACTTTCACTACAAATTGGTGTCTAAGAATGTCTGAATTGTGCTAACAGGACTGCCGTGCAAAAGCAAGCTCAAAACATGAGGAGTACCTTGCCCTAGAGTCATTCACGACTGGGATGAGCTGCCTGTCATCCTCCATCACTTTAGCAGGATCCTCACATGCTACCACAAGAACGTAACAGCAGAGCCCACCTTGATCCTAACAGTTACCTAAGAGTAGAAAACTGTCTGCCTTCAGAACAGCATGGAAGTCAAGCTCTTCCTCATGGAGGAATTAACCTATTCATCTAATCCGCTGATTAACTGGAGTGTCACAGGTCTTGCTAGCATTAAAGCACTGAGCTTCATGAAGACTAAGTGAGGAGCCAGACTCCATCCTGCTATAGTTATGCTGCTGCTTCTGGAAGCACCAGCTCAAGTTTCCCTATTTTACAACCCAATTTGCTGTACCTGAGCCCTAAAATGCAAGTAGAAAACCTCCCTATCTCCATGAACATATTGCTGCTCTTAAAGTTGTCTGTAGTAGCACAGGTCTTCCTATAGCAGTGGTCCCGAAAATAAGGCCCCCAGCCATGACTTGCCTGTAGAAGATGTGCTCTCTGATGTGGATCTCTTTCTGGAAGGGCTGCAGTTTGTGCTCTCTGACTGCCTGTGGGAAGGTTTGTCTTGTGTTGGCAAAGCGCCTGAAAAACAGAGCAGGGAAGAGAAAAGCACAGAAAGACTCATTTCAGTCTGGCAGTGCCAATACAACACGCTGCAGATGCTGAATATTCAACGTAAGATTGCTCTGGTTTAGCTTTAGGAACATTCGCTTGCTATGATGCACAGAGGTGGAGAAGGACAGAAATGGACCATCAAGAGGAACCTCTCATAGGCTAATGGCACAGGTAGGACTGCAAACAACCCGTGAGGAAAAGCTACTTAATCTCATCACAGCATTAGCTTTTATGTGAAAAAAGGAACCAAGCCCCCCATACTGCTACTTCAAATGAACCCCTTTCCTCATGTCCTAAATTTCACATCAGATCTGGCCTTTCCTGTTATGCACATGGCAAAGCTCGCAGCTCCAGAGTGGTCTTTGCCTTCAACAGCATCACGGCTCAGTCAGTTGTGCTTCACCTTTGTCTGAGGCTATGAAGAGAGCAGTCATGACAAGGCTTGGTCTTAGGCACTCCCAGCAGCATCTAGCAACTGTTATGAGGTACTGCTGGAGGCCTCAGGTCAGGGATCAAAAGCTGCACTGTGCAGACTGACTGAAACTGAAACAGGTTTTGAATTGGACCTGTTACAATGAGCGCCAAGAGCTGGTCTAAACCAACTCAACCAAACGTCCCCCCAACCAGAAACACGGCTCTTACAGGCTCAAAAATCACGAGAAATTTCAAACCAATTCAGCAGGAGGTTAAAATTGGAAGGAAAAAGGCAAGACCTTTCCATGAGCAAACATCCTCAGCGTTAACTCCACACACCGCTGGACCAAAGCAAGAGGCACCTGCTGGGAAGAGGTACTTCCACAATCCACAAGCGGCTCCGGAGGAGGCTCTCTGTTAGCCTGTACCAAACGCTGCACAGAGCAGAGTTTAACAGGACAGAGACCTCCCGAGCGAGAGCAGGGCTGGAATCCAACAGCGGAGGATTCCTCCCCAGGCAGGGCTGGCCCTGCCCTCCCGCTCTAGCACGCCTGGTCCAACACAAAGCAGCAAGGCCCAGGAAAGCACCCGTGGAGTCCTTACCTGTGAGCGGCTGGAGGGCCTTCTCCATGGAAGGCAGCGGCTCCTTCCGGAGGGGCCGGGAGAGGGGGGGCTCCTGCGCGCCGAACAGGCCGGGGCTCTCGGGCAGCTTTTTACGTCCATTGGCGCTGGCGGAGCCGGGGCCCCTGCAGCTCCCTATTGCACTTGTGAAAAGGTTCGTGTGCTCGTCGCTGCTGCCGGGCTCCGAGCTGGGGGTGAACCCCCCCAGGGACAGGCTGGGGGGGGTTTCTGCACAGTCAATCTGCAGCGGGGTCTGCAGGCCCAGCGCTAAGGAGTTGGGCTCCGAAGGCTCTCTCCTGACCCACTGCTCGTCTCTGCTTAGCAAACCCTTGGAAGGCGAGAGGTGTGGACAAGACATGTGGCATCTGTGTTTCTCTTTGTGTTTGTACCTCTCCCCGACAGCCTCCTTCCCAAACCTGTAGCGCTTCAGGGACTCCAGAACCGTTCGAGAAGAGCTATTGGCCGTGATAGTGTCCATGGAAACCTGCGGCTGCTCGGAAGAACGATGCTCTCTGTGTTTGTGGCGATGCCTGTGCTTATGTTCCAGCATCCAGCCGTAAGCCATCTCCGGCGGAACGCTGGGGTACGTGCTCATGGACAAGAGCGGAGTCCTGCTCGTGGTGAGGAAAGCCTCCTGGCGCAGCAGTTTATGCTTCTTCTTGTGGTATTTGGTGGGATTGAGAAGCAAGTGGCCTGTATGCATGTACGAAGGTGGTGGCAAGGGGGTAGTAAAAGAAGGAGAGGGTGGAGGAGGATAAAGAGTGGGAGGGTACCTTCCATAATAACCTAAGCCTATGGGAGCAGCTGCAAGGGGAGAAGGAGAGAAAGGCATGCCATAAGAGGGGTAGAACCCAGTACTGGAGAGAGGAAAGCTCAGGCTATGCATAAAGGGCATTTCTGCCATCGCCTCCCGCATTTTGGGAGGCCTGCCTCTCTTCTTCTTTAAATCGGGTTTCCTGATGTAGTGCAAAGGATCTAAAGGAAAAGTAGGATGGGTATAGAAGCTATTGAAGTTTATCCTAAAAATGGTAGGCAGCAGATCTCGGGGTATGAAGTGGTGACTTCGGTGGGTTATTCTGATTTCACTCAGCCGACTTATCAACTCCTCCAACTCCGCCAGGAAATCCGGGTCCTGCCTCCCTCGAAGCTGAGGGTACTTCTTTTTCCTTTTCCGCTTCTGCCTCTTCATTTTGTCGTAACTAAGGTAGTCGTGGCTGCGGCGCTTGCACTTGTGCTTGTGCTTCTCTTTCAGGTTACTCAGAACAGTGGACGTTTCGGGTGGGAGGAGGGAAACGTGCTCAAACGAGTGCCTCTTCTTCTTCTGCCCGCAGAACTTCTCCGCCCGGTCGGAGGTGCTGTTGTTGTCCGTGCCTATCCCGCTGTCGCTGGGGATCGTCTCGTCGCTGTGGGACTCGCTCACGGGGGACGGGGTGGCCTCCTTCAGCGAGGTCAGCTCGCTCAGGTGGGAAGGCGAGTTGGGCAGCAGCGTAGGTGGGGATAACCTCCTCCTGCCCTTCGCAGCCTTCTTCATGGCGAGGGTCTGAACGACCCCCCCCTGCCTGGAGTGGATGTGTAAGTACGGCACCGAGCTGGGCTCGATAAACCCCGCGTCGCTGCTCACGGGGCTCTGGCCCCCGCTCACTGCAGAAGACTGGGAGCAAACTGGCGACGGAAGGATCTCGGAACTGGTACCCGCTGAAGGCAGCAAGTGGGGAAGGACTTGCCCCAGGGATGTACCAGGAGCTTGCTGAGCAGACTTCTCCAGAACTGTCAGACTGGCCGAGCTGCTGGTTAAAATACCATTGAGGACAGCTTTAGGCTTCCTTCCTCTCCTTTTTCCTATGTAAATCGTTCCTTTCTTGCTGACGTTTATTTGCTGGCCTAATTTGGACCCGAACGTGGCAGCAAGAGTGGACACGGTGTTGTGGAGCTTAGATTGCACTTTCCCTTTGTTATTTGGTTCCACTGTACTTGACAGAATCTGATTCAGGAGCTTCTTCCGCTTCAGAGTTTTCATCTTATTTATCTTCCGAATGATGGTTTTCATCAACTGCCCGTTATTTCTCTTGGCAACCTTGCGGTCCGAGTCCGCTTCCAAATCGCTCATGCTACAAAGAGCGGGCTTTTGGACTTCTTCTGGCCCTCGGAGCTGGTCCTTTCTCTCAAAGAAGTCCCCAGCTCGATGCTGGTCGCCTTCAGAACCCATCTTGCTCGAGTTCTCTGTGCCAACAAAAGGGGCCACAGAAAGAATCGGTGGCTTCATTTTAATCGAGGACCTGATCTGTCTTTTGGGCCTCCCTCTCTTTTTAGGAAAAGGTTGTCCTGGTAAGCTCTGTTTTAAGGAGGGAATTTCCACTTCAGGTTGCAAGATTGGAGGTTCCTGCTCCTCTTTCGACTGCACTGAAAAGACTTTTGATGCTGGGATCTTCAGAGTTCTTTTGGGGGGACCTTCGAGCTCTGGCATCTCCTTGGCTTTAGGTCTTCCTCTTTTGGGTTTATACATGTCAGGTAAGAAATCATCTGGCATACACAGCCCAGAGGGTTTGTGAGTGCTGTAGAACTTTGGAGTCTGCTTGTCAGTCTCAGCTAAGAGTGCAAGAGATTGCCCATTAGCTTCATTCAGTTTTGGCAGCTGATGTTTGACAAAGTCATGCTCCACAAACGAAGATGTTCCTATGTTCTTCAAGAATTTGGCCTGCTCCAAACTACTGCTGGACAGTGCGCTGTAGGAAATGTTCTTAAAAAGCTCTGACCTTTCTAGTTCTAGACCCTTGGGAGGCCGACACGTGCTTCTTGACACCACTTTCGTCCACCGTGGTTTCCTTCCTTTTCTTTTCTTTAAAGGTTTTGATTGCTGGGTAGTGCTCAGAGGCTTTGCTCCTTGGCAGGATTTCTCCGATGCGGCTATGGCACCGATCTTGAGGAACTGCTTGCTACTAAATAAGCTTGTGAAGCTAACTACTGAAGGGGTGACCGTAGCGTGAATGCTCGTTTCAGCTGCCAAAATGGGCTTTTTCCCTGTAGGAGGACTGAGAAGAAGAATCGAAAGAATGCAACTCCCACAGGTTGAGATAAGAACAGTTTAGTAACTAAGGATACTAAGTAACTAAGTAACTAAATCACTACTGCTACCACCAAGGATAATAACAATAAAAGAAATAACAAGGAAAAAGAGAATACAATCACAGAATCACAGAATCCCAAGGGTTGGAAGGGACCTCAAAAGATCATCTAGTCCAACCCCCCTGCAAGAG
>JAVHNF010056324.1:30896-44950 GCA_034783455.1 Micropsitta finschii
ATCCTGCCTCCCAGATAGACCTTAAATCTATGCTCCACGTAACTTGTCTCCTATGTGTGTCCCTCTGGTGTGGGTTGATTTGGCTTGTTTTGCCCTTTTTTGTTAGGTTTCTTTTTGTTAGTTTTTAAAGTGTTATGTGCAGTTGTTGGAACCAGCTGGCTTTCCTGCTTGGCTGCTCTGGTGCTGAGGGCAAGCCGGTCAGACTGGCTCTTTCCAGGGTGGCCATCCATAGAAATCTGCCCTGTGCATTTGGGTGACTGGAGTAGAAAAAGCAGCATGACTGAGCATCCAGCCTGATTCCATATACAGAGGCAGAGAGATTCCCCAAGCCTCTGTGTAAACAAAAGCTCAGTTTCCTCAAATGCTCCAGTGTGGTGAGTGCAGTGTGCTCCAGTCTGGTGGTGAGCAGCCCCTGCTCGGCCCCCAACAGCCCTCCAGTTCTTGATATTCCCTGTCTGCAGCTTTTTCCTCAACAAGGGCAACGTTTCAAAAGAAACCCCCCAAAAAGAGAAATGCGGACTCCTGGTTTTCCCCCAGCACTGTTTGTCTCTCCAACAACCCCCAGCCTGGGTGATCCCCTACAGCCCCCTGCCACCGGTACTGCTCCTCTTCACGTGGGGTTTACAAACTCTTTACTTCTCTCTGAGTTTTACTCTGAGAGTAAATTTACTCATACATCCCTTTAGCAACCGGGGAGTTGGAGCATTATGTGATCCCTTTGGAAAAATGCACCACTAGAAATAAACTTGGGCAGCGATGGAACAGCAGCACAAACCTCTTATTGCCTGCTCCCTCATCTCCAGCACCACATACCAGCAGGTGAGAGAGGTTCAAACCACCTGGGTGGTTTTCCTCATGTGTCTCTGTTCCCTTCCACCTCTAGGTGTCTTTTGGACATAGCAAAGCTTCACTTTTCACAAATGACCATTTCCTCCTAGTAAAGAGAAGAGGTTGTGCCCTGGGCAAAGGAAATGTGCTGGGAAATTCCACTTAATTGTTTATTCCTGGCCACATTCGATTTTCCCTGATTTTGTCATTTTGGAAATGTCCATGTGACTTGCTTTTTTATTTTTCTGAATGTATATGCAGAGTAATGAAGCTACCACAGCTTGATTTGTGCTGTACAAATGGGCAATCACCTGGTATATGAATAGAGTTATTCAGTATCATGGTAATGAAACAATGAATAATATTTGTGATTAAGGTCTTGAAGAGGCACTTGAGATGTGGAGGTTTAGTCTCTCTAGATTGTAATAATTCCCTCTTGTGATCTTGCAGAGATGATTTAGTATCTCTGATACCTCATTGGCCATCAGTAAAATAATACTTGCTTATGTCCCTTAGGACACAACTGCACTGCTGCTATCCTGCTGCTTCACTTGTGTAGCCTTCCACCAGGCCCATCATCTCGGCAGGACACAGTGTTTGCTCCTGATGAATGAAGTCAGAAGAATTCCCAAGGTTTTGTCTCATCTTTGGGCCCATCCATAATGGAGCCTCAGCACCTTTTCTGGGTGGGTTTGTAGCTGGCATGGTGTCTTTGAATTTGTAGGTCTGTAGATTCAAGACCTCACACCTTCAGGATGTGATGTGAGGTAACCTCCTAGTTACCCCAAGGGAAGTTCAGGCAATTTGATGTGGAAATGCAGCTGGGTGCTCTCAGCAAGGAATGCTGGTGCCAAGATAGGTAGCTATCCTGAACAAAAGCAGGGGCCATCAACCTTAGGAAGCCCATGTGGGCCTCCAGCTCTCTCCTCCAAGGACAAATGTGAAGCCAGGGACCAAAATTCGAGACTGACAATCATCCAGCTTGGTCCTTCACACCCAAAGGTTACAAAGTACGTCCCTGCAGCTGGAATAAGCCCTAGTTTGCAAGAGAGAGCTACACTCAGGTAAGAGACATAAAGCCAGAGTGAGCTTCCTCCTTCCTTGGTAAGTCAAGCCAAGGTTTCATTGCCCTACAGCTACAAAATTGCATCCCATTTCCCTGCTGCATGTGGCCAACATCAGCTGTGGTGCACTGGAGCCTGCTCAGCTTGCGCTGCAGTACAAACCCTGCTGCAGGGCTCTTCTCTGTCCCCTCTTCACCTTCTTTCCAGGAATTGGGGTCAATTAAGCTCTTGAAACCTCAGGCTGAGAGTTTGTTTCCCATCCTCTGCCTCTGCAATCCACTCTTCATAACAAATAACACTGCTGACTCTCCTGACTCTGCGTGTGTCAGGCATTAGTTTCCTGTTGACATTAATCCCTGTGTCATTGTTTATCCTGTATCCTTTTTTCTATCATGCAGTTGTGTCCTTCTGACGTTTCCAGCTGCCAGGAGTGATGTCCACCGGGTCTGACTCCAGGCTTGGCCCACAAAGGAGCCAATGTGCCCATATCACCCTCCAGTCATTCCCAGGGTCAGAAGGGTCATTGAACTTTGTGTCTCTCTGAAAGAGCTGGTGGGTTCTAGAGCACTGTCTTGGCACCTGTTTTAGCCAGAGGGGGTTGTTAGCTGAATACTTGAATCCATCTAATGGACCATTTGGAAAAATCCCAGGTAAATTCTCCTGAATGTTGATTCATTTCCAGGACTGAAAATGTCTTTTCAGCTCCCTGCCTGGTGCTTTGTTGTCTCACAACAGCTATGCCCAGGAGCCTGCTCCTGTTGCTGATCTTCCTCTGCACCACCTGTGTCTGGCTTATGGGTTTGGTACCCCATCATTCTCACTTTGGAGTCTTAATGTCACCTTGCAGCAACAAATCACACTGCTCTGCGTAGATCATGTTTTAGTAAAGGACAGGGCAGATACGTTGCACAGAAATGCAGGAACATGTTCCCCTTAGCTGCTGCCACCTCCATCAATCCTTCAAACAGTCCCGGATCCCCGGGGATGTTGGAGCATTGCCTCCGTCTTGACCACCACCAAGGTTTCCAAATTCTTTTGGCAAACTGGTCCCAAACACAGCTTTCCCTGGCTGCTCACACTGGCTCTCAGAGGGTTCTCTTCTGTCAATGCTTTGCATGGTGCTGTCAGCAAGCAGTGTAACTCATTTTCTAGAATCCCAGGGTGGAAAACACTGTGTTTTCATGACGTAGTCCCAAAGCATGATCAGTCTGTAGAGTTTTTTGGCCAAAATTGGCTTTTAAGAGTACTTTACTGCACTACTGATTTCCACTTGCCCAAGAGAAAGGGGGTAACTCCAGCCCAAAGATTCAAATATCTCACACTCTGCCTCTTCTCCTGTAATATGCAGCGTATTAAACCACTTTCTGTTGTCCATCAGATTCTGTGAGCCTTTACCATTCCCATTATTCTGGCTTTCCTCCACCTCCAGAAGGCCTCCTATTCATTTGCCTTTACAAATACAAAGTACAGGCTGGAAGGCTGAATTTTTCCCATGGATCTGGGGCTCAAAGAAAACCCAAATGTCACACAATGCTCGGTCACCATCCGTGGAGCTGGTGACTCTGAGATGTTAGAAGAAACACCCAGCATCTTTATCCACTGTAGTCAGCAAGAATTAAAACCAAAACTCACAAGCAATTAATCTGATGGCTCCAGCACCATCATCTGCAGAGCTGGCTGGATAGTGGAAAGCATCTATTTGGAAGTGATTTACCAGGAAGCAGTGGGGAGGAAAGAAATTCCCCAAATCACATCATCAATTATTCACAGCTGCTATTCAGGCCCTTTCAGGGCAGCCACTTGATGGGAAGCGGAGCTGCAGGAAAGCACCTTATGCTGGTACCTGCAGATCTCCACAGGAGAAGGAAGAAAGGAAGGAAAACTGCCCCCAGTACCCTGCATAGCCCTGTCCTGTGTATTGCAAAGCAACAGCCCCACAGCTGGCATCACTGAGTGCTACAGCATCAAACCCCCACCCCGAGCCCTGGCACTGACTCTTCCTGTTATCTCTCCAGCCCCAGCTCTCCCCTCCCCAACGGTCTGGGGAAACTGGCTCCCAGCCCGCGGGTTTTCCCTCTATCTGCACAGGGAGCAGAGGCAAAGCTCGTCCGTTATACTTTGTTAGGAGGCCCTGAGACCTGCTGGACCATTCCCATCCCTATGGATGCTCTCCATAGTGGGACCAAAATCAATATAATACATGCTGGGGTCAGAGACAAAGCCCAGCGAGAGCAGACCCATGTCGTACCCAAGTCTGGGGTTTCAGCACACCAGTTTTAATTTGCAAGCATTGCTTGAATCCCCTCACCCTATGCAAATTTTGCTCAACATAAGATGAGCTCTGCAGGGCGCTCTTTGACCCCATGGCATTGCAAAGCCACCAAATCGTGAAATGGAGCAGCAAATCCAGCCCTGGGGACTGGCTGTCCAGCAATGCCCAAGGGACATGAGGATGGGGAGGCACTGGGATGATTTTCCCTCTCTGAAAGCCCCAGAAACCCCAGCCTGGGCCACTCATCCCCTCTGGCAGGTACTGGGATGCTCCATGCTGGCTGCACCCGCTTAGTGCTGATGTCCTGGTCCCCACTCTGCAGCACCAAAAAGATGCTCTGGGATGGATTTATTCTTCATTTCCCATGTGCAGGGGTATGACAGCAGTAGCTGGGGGGGGGAATGGGGAAACCTAGAGATTTTCCCACAATGCGGGGAGCAAATACCAATGGGGAGCTGGGACACACTTGTGGACCAATTAGACCCAAAACCCCACACCTCCCTTCATGTGGCATCCTGAGAAGGAGCCACATGGCCCCACAGGCTCCACGGGGAGGACCCGCCTGCTGCACCCAAGCCCAGCCAGAAGGAAGGAGAGGCCAGCAGCAACAGCTCCCCAGAAAAACCACCACTTTGTTCCCATTGTTTGATCCCAGAAGCATCAAAATCCTTGGGAATAAGGGACCTGAAGCAAGCCACGCTGGTGCAGGGAGCAGGGAGCTCCCCAAGGCTGCAAAGCTCCAAAGGCCAAACAAGTATAGCAGCAGCCTCATAAATCACACGCGTTCTATAAATCTCACACTCCTGGTAAATCCCACCCCTGCTGTGGGAAGCTGCAAAGGCTGGAGCAGGCAGAGGGCACTGAGGATGGAGCCGCTGGGATTTGGCCACCTTTGCTCATGTGCTGCCAGAGGACAGAAAGCTCCGAACCAGTGTTTTTACTGATGCACACGTCAGAGCTCTGTGGAAACCAGGCTGGTAACAGGCACCTGAGCACAGGCACCAACACCACAAAGGCACCGGGGGCACCTGTGGCACAGTGGGGTGTTTGGCTGTGCAGTCCTGATGGAGCCATCATACAGGGCCCTTTTGCACTGAGTTAATCACCCAGGCTTGCCCCAGACTGCAGGTCATGGGTTCATGGAGAGCACCCCAGCATCACCTCCTACAACCACTTCCCTTGGGCATCCCCACAGCCCCCCCGACTGCTCCTCTGTCATGTTTTTAACCAAACTCAAGCATATTCTGGCTCCTCTCACTGGGTTTGGGGTGATTGTGAGCAGCCTCCATGGACACAGGTCATCAACTTCCCAGCCAAATCTGGGTACCAGTGGCTGCAGCCAAGGAAACTGCAGCAATTTTCTCCCCATTGCACAGATGGAAATGCTGAGGCCAGACACAGAGCAGTGACTTAGAACCACTGAGGACACAGTTCCCTGTGGGAGCTGGGACCGTGCCACCAGGGGTGCGGAAAACCACAACCCTTGTGCATAGGTTTGGATCAGAAATAACCCCAAACTTCTTCCTTTTTCAGGGAAAATAACACTGTGAGGCTGCAGAGAAACAGGAGGGTCAGTGCCCAGATTTCCCAGCCACATGCATGCCTCTCCACTGCAGCTTGCTTTGTCTTTCAGTGCAGCACTGAAGTTTTCTAAGCTGAATAAAAGCATTTGGGGAACATCAAGCAGAAAACAAATGCATCTATTAAAGGAGAGATGGTTGATATTGCCTGTCAAGACACTTGAAATACCCTGTGAAGATGTAGTGGCTGAGCACACTTGGGAGCCTGTTGCACTGAGGAAAGCTGGAGATGGATGATGCCCAGACAGCTGGGTGGTTCTGTGCGTTCTTGGCTTCAGTATTCACTGGAAAGGTCAGATGCAAGCGGGATGGTAATGCAGTTAGTGCTGGAAAAATAGAGACAGAGCGGATCGGAGTGGTTTAATAAGGTAGATGTCATTGAGTCTGCTGGGAGGGATGAACTTCACCCCTGAGCAGAGCTGTCTGAAGTGATCGGCAGCTCCTGTAGGAAAGAGAGGTGGGCTCCCTCTCTTTCCTCAGGAATCGGCAATGTAGGGAGATGTTTGGAATACCCCAAGCCCAACTGGAGCATGAAAGTGTAGTGTCTTGTAAGGTCCTAGAAGACACGCAGTGGTCTGCAGGTAGAGGTGCTGTCGTGCATCTACAGCTTCTGGCACAGCCCCACATCCCCTGTGAATAGGGGACAGGCAGCCTCAGTGAGGTCCACAGTGGGGACCCTCACTGCCAGCTCATCACTGATTGGTGGTGAGAGGGAGGGTGACACAGGAGGAAAGGTTAAAAGACTTCAGGTTGTTTACCCCACAGAAAGAAAGACAGCTGATAACATCTTCAGGTAGATAAAAGAGGGTTTATCTGAAGAGGGAGGGATGGAAGAGAGAGAAATTCTCTGTTCTCTGTTTCCACAATGGTCAGACTAAAAGTAGTAAACGAATCACCTGAGAAAGATTCAGGTTAGCTCTTGAGGGAGACTGTTCAGGTGTAAAGGGGTGAAGGACTGCAGAGGAGGGGGAATCACTGTTGTCAGAGGGTTTTAAAGCTGAGCCGAAAAACAAGCATTCCGGATGGTCTTATGTGCCTGCTCTGTGTCAGTGGGGCTCTCCCACCTTGTCTGATCAGTCAAAGCTTCTGCTGGCCCACTGCTTAAACTGGAGGATGCTGGAGCTGCTGCCTGATCTAAAGAACTGCATCTTCATGCTCTCCAAAGATGGGCTTGAAATTAGTGCCATGCACAGATTTGGTCTAGTCCCCGCTTACAGGTAAATCTCTACACTCCACTGTGTGCTGAATCCAGCACTGAGGATGCCCCAACCCCACCACATGCTGGAAGGATGCCTGTCTGCTCATGTCCTTGCAGCTTTATGTGGCTAAGACCTTGGGATGAAGAGCACATCTCTGCAAGACCATCCCATGGCCAACAAACATACCAGTGACACAGCACAGGTGGGAACAGAGAGAGGTGGCAATCACTGCTGTCAGCTAGCAGCAGGTCTGGGATTGCTCCTGAGGTGCAGCAGGATGATATCAATGGCATTGACAACAATGGCAGAAGGTTGATCACATCTTGGACCTGCTGCTCCCTGGGGAATAGAAAAGATAAGATGCGGTTGTGTTGCGTATTTTGCAGCCCAGCTAAACCTGCAGCAGACACAGTGTGGGTGCTCAGTGCAGAGTCGAGCCCAGTCACTAGGCCAAGAAACTGCAGAAACCAGCTGGGGCTTGGAAAAGGGGAAAACCAAACCAGTCAGAAAAGAAAATAACGTGTCACACTGACAGCTGACTGTAAGTGATGGTTGTTTAAACACGGCAGAGTTTCAGAGCGCTCGAGGAGCTGGATGCATGTATGAGAGGAAGGTAGTGAGAGGTGGATGCCAGTATTTTCTGGCAGTGTTGGGTTGGAAATATCCTTCAACTCCTTAGATAGCAAGCCAGAGATTACGACGCAAAGGAATGCACTGTGAGCTGCTGCTGCGTACAGCCGTGGGAGGGTGGGAGGAGAAGCCAAGAGCCATGGCAGTATGATAGGAAACAGCCTGGAGACACATGGGGAAGAGGAGAAATTCAGGTCAATGCTCTGAAATGGCTTAACTGGCCATTGGGCAGCTCTCAGGAAGGAGACTGGGACAGAGGGGGATGTATTGGGTGAGAAGAGGTCTCCGTTGCACAGAGATCATAGAATTGTAGAATCATGGCATGGTTTGGGTCGGAAGGGACCTTTAAAGGTCATCTAGTCCAGCCCCCCTGCATGGGCAGGGACACCTTCAACTAGGTCAAGTTGCTCAGAGCCCCATCCAGCCTGACCTCGAATGTTTCCAGGGGTGGTGCATTTACCACCTCTCTGTGCCAGTGTTTCACCACCCTCACTAAAAAGTTTCTTCTCTACATCTAGTCTGAATCTGCCCTATTTTAGTGTAAAACCATTATTCTCTGTCTGATCAAGATGGGGGGTTGATTATTCCCCATGATACTGGTTATTCCCCAAGGCACCATGCTGCCTGTGCTGCTCCAAAGGCAGAAATATATGCAGCGAGAACAATGGGGAGCATGAACTGAAGCAATAAGCAGGAGGGAGGTTTAGTGTCACCTTCTAGGGGATGGATGGGCGCAGTGGGCCCCTGCTGCCCTCCTGTTTATGCCCTGTTGTGATGAACAGGGCCAGGACATGCAGACTCGGGGTTCAGCACAGAGGTTCTTTGCTCACCTGCTGACCCAGTGCTGGAGAGCACAGGAGAGTATTTATTGTTTTGTTTGGCTCCCCAAAGCTCTCTACACCAAGCATCATCTGCTTTTGGGAAATCCCATCTCCACCCGACAGCCCAAATCTTGACCCATCTGCCTGGCACTGGACAGACCCTTGGAGGTCCATGGCACCCTACATCAGCACTGTCCCCCATGCCGATGGGCAAGGGCAAGTCCCTAATGCTTCTACTTGTTAGGGGACCGGAGAGACAGGAGGTGATACAGGAAAGTATCTCAACTGCATGTTTGAGCACACATCCAGCAAAAAGATATTCCCAAGACCTCACTCATTTTCCCAACTACATGGAAACATGGTAATGGAGAAGAGGAGAGACCTATTTTGGCTGTCCAATGCGCTTTTACTGCCCAAAGTGCTTTAACCGAGGTTCTGAGAAGCCACTGCTGCTACACTGAGCTTGCAGACTCCAGCTCTTTATTTTGCTCAGCTTTAAATAACGTGAATGTTGGGCTCCATCAGTTCCTTTGGGAATTTGTCTTTTTTTTAAAGGCAAAGTCCACAAGACTGAGCTGTCAGAATATTATTTCCAAGCATTATGTCCCCTGTCCTTCCCTGCAGACTTGTGGTGTGGCCAGGCATTGCTGACGTCTTTCCAGTGTGTTTTGGGCATTGGAGATGCTGCCAGCTGACTGAAGAGTGGTTATTCCAACGTTTGTTCTGTGCAAGGAAACACCTCTGCCTCCTCCTCCATCCCCCAAGTGACAACATTGGATAGTGACAGTGCCAGGCCAGGAAAAACCAGTGACAGCAGCACTGGAAAGAACAAGAAAGAGAACTGGACAGCAAAAAGAACCCAAAATTCTATCGAATCATATGGAAATTTGGCACTGTCCTGCAGGAGTCACTCCTAGATCTCAAAGGAGAGTTTATTAAGGCCATGTGGATAACCAGCATATGGAGGGCTGGTTGTAAATGAGGTGTACTTTCTGTAAGGACCCCAGTATAAAGATGGGACCTGCTGTCCAATGGAACAAGCTCCTTCTCCTGGGAGCAGGCCTGGCATCTCAGGTCACTTTAGCACATGTCACCTTCTGTACCCAAACAGTCTTTGGTCACAGCAAGTCATCTCAGTGTGACATCCAAAGTGGCACAGCGAAAAACAGCGCTCAGCCTTTGTGGAGGGGCAGGAGGATCTGCCTCCCAATTTCTCTTCCCTGGGAGAGGTGCCAGGATCAGGCAGGGCCACCCTGTGGTGCTGACTCATGATGCCCATACATGTCTGCTGCCATCGGTCCAACACCTGGGGGATGCACTGCTGGAGAGTCACTCAGCTGGAATAACTTCCTCTGTTCACTGCGCCAGCGGAGCAGCCACAGGGAAAACTCTCGGTGTGGGAGAGCCTGGAGTTAACTTTCTAGGTAAAGTTGTAGGAAATAAGAACTACTGCAAGGGAAAGCATGAAGGCTGGTGTGTTTCTGCTCCCCTGCATCCCAGAAGATCAGATGGGGGTTGTCCTGTGAGGCAAAGCAGACTGGGGGATGAGGGAAAAGGAGATGCTTCTTTGCAGGGTTGCTGCTCCAGACATCATGGGTGACGTTTCCAGCAGGGCAAGGCATGCTGCACATTCATGTACCAGCTAATACAAGGAAGATATGGGCTTGTTTCCAAGCACTCTGGCTTTGGGCCAGTTGCTTAACTCTCAGCATCTCAGTTCCTTTAGCTGAAAAGCTGTTCTTCCAGGCTTCTCTGGCATCTCCTGGGTTGTTCAGACTTTGGGAAGTGAGGATGGGGTGTACCCCTACAGCCCTGCTGCAGGCAAGCTGTCACTAGTGGGATGTGGTGGACTCTGGTTTTCAGGAAGCTAGTCCCATGCTTGCAGGTGTAAGCATGTTTTCTGCAAGGTCAGGTTCAGGAAGCATCATCTGAATGATTTATGGACTGCTTTTCTGGAGAGCTGTTTCCTTCTGTTGACCAGGTGCTGGAAGCTGACAGCTGGTAAGGACAGGATGCTGGGAGTGCTGGGTTGCCTCTGACAAAAGCCTTTTGCTCCTAACTCACCCTCTCCAAGGAAATTTGGCATCAGCACCAGAGGTCACTGCACTGAGAGCTTTGGGGGGCAGCAAAAAGAGGTCTGAATGAAGTGCCTTAAAAGAACTCAGGAAGGGACACGTATGTTTGTCCCTCTAAGCTATTTTGCAGCCAGCATTTTCCCTCCTTAACTTGCAGTGATTCTAAAAGCATCATGTTGCAAACAGGTAAAATGCCAAGTTCACCTAATCCAGAAGAGAGATCTCTTTGAGACTCCCCTGGGCATTTCCCAGGCTGCCGAGGCACAGCAAATCCGCATGCAAGATGCAAACAGCACCAGCAGCATCGGACCAGGACTGCCCAGCTTCTGGAAGACTATTTCTAGGGCAGGAATGCTACAAAACCACCAAGCACCCAAGAACCAGGTAAGCTTGGTGCTTACCTCTGCTCTCGTGGACACCCATCCTCTCCTCCCAGGAGCTGGGATGTTTTAGAGGCAATTCACAAAGCTAACTGCAAACTAGAAAACCTTATGTCAGGAAGAAGTCACAAGGCATCCTAACCAGAAGCATATTTGGGGAGTGAGTCAGTGGAGGGGGAAGCAAAAAGAAAGTTGCACCCTTTTACTTGATGAAAAAAGCATATGGCAACAGCCAATATTGTGAACAATATTCCCCATTCCAGCAACTGAGCCAGAAAGAAAACTCATGACTCAACCATTGCATTTCATCCAAATCTGAAGAAAAAATCTCGTTCTGGAGGGGTATGTTCAGGGAGAGTCAGCAAGAACTGATTTAGCTGCTTAATTGAGTTGTTTGGAGAGGTTAGAATTATTTTGCAGAAGCTTTTAGGCTCATTTTAAAGTCCTGATTTAAACACAGCTTAGACTGTGGAGAAACAAGTGCACTCCACAACCATATATAATGCGCAGAATATATTATTTAAGCTTGTGTACACATATGGTTTCTCCTGATAACACAAAATAAACTCAGGAGGACCTTAACACTTAGACAGAAACAGCTTGCATCCAGAGCTCCCGCTTCCCCCAGAAAGCTGTGAATATGTCACCATAAATCATAAATCCAAGGCGGCCAAGAATGCCATCACGATTATGGGATCTAACTAGAAACTGGCAAAACATTTACTGCAAGATTTGTACAACTCTGATTTTCTTTGGGTAGCTACGATAAAAGAATCGGATGCATTGCAGAATGCAGGACCAACATGGTCTGCAGGTGTTTTCAGGCACTGTCACTTGCTAAGGTTACTCAGAATCAGAATTCACTGCAGAAAGAGGCAGTCTGGGGCAGCAAGTCCTCAACATTTTTTTCCTCAAGGCTTTGTGGTTGCAGATGTCAGAAGCTGCAGTGTTTGGTCAGCCCTGTGACTTGGGAAGGAAAGTTGATAATCCCTAGAAAGCAGCCTGGCGATGCTGGGTGGGAAACTATTGCCTGCAGGACGTCAGACAAGACGTATCAGTCCCTTCTGACTTCAACTATCCAACAGCGTCCAAGTTTAGGCAGCTCTGGATAAGGAAGTGGAGGCTCGTGCTGCCTTAGCATGGAACTGCAGCCCAACAGCTCCTTAAAGGCTGCCCACTGAAAATGAGCTGGGGACCATGCACCAGGGAACCCCATGATCGGAGAGGGTCCCCAGAGACACGTGTATGCTGTGGCTCCCTGCTCCAGTTCTGTGAGGTCCCACCTAAGCAGACAGGACACAGGCTGCCTTGCAGGACCATCCCTGGGCTGAGTGTGGTCACTGGAGCAATTAAATATCACTGGGACAAGCCTTGCAATAGTAATGCTTTGGGTAAGCAGCAGTGCCTTGGTTCAGGTATGCTCACAGTGCATAGAAAGGGATCACTCAACCCCAAAGAGGGTGCTGGGGGCAGGCAAAGGACAGAGCCCTTAGTGGGAGGAAAGGTCCATAGCTCTCGCCCTGCTTGCTGCCATCTGCCTTGCACCCACATCTCCTGGTGAGAGCATCAAGCTACAACATGTGGTGAACACGTGCTGGCTGATACACATCAGTCTGTTCCACAATGCTGCCAAGCTTTGCCTTGATTTAATCAGCACTTCTGCCTGTTTTCTCTCTCCCCACTCCTCCAAATGCAGATGTGGCCTCTCCAACACGGAGGAGATTGCAGGTTTCTTTCGTGACAGCAGAGCAGCCATCATTGGAAGGAAAGTTTCTATCCTCTTCCCTTTTCTGCAAGCACCACAAAGCAGCTTCACCTCCCTCCCTTTTCCGTGCTGCTTTTTAATACTCTAGCTTCATATGAAAAATTACAACCCCCACACTCTATTGCATGCAAGGACCAGTCTGGTAACCATAAAGGAGAAACTGAGTGTGCCAAGAGACAACTGTCCCATCCAAACACCATGCTTTGTAAGCACCAAATATTCAGCTGCTGCTTAAGTCTAAGCCCTTCCTGCAAAGCCTAAACATGTGTCATGTCCAAGCTGTTTAAAGATCCCTTTTCCAACACTATCACATCTCATACAAACCACAGGGATTAACTGAAGGACCCTTCATAATCCAGTAGCTTAAAACTAGCTGGGGAAATACCAGTGAAGCGTCACAGTGGCATTGCTGGAACACGCTCCTGTAAGACAACAGCTGGGGGATAAATGGTTTTGGAAGTGGTTTGAACTTCTTCACAAATAAGACTAGCCATTTCCGTACTGAAAGCACACCTAGCAACGCTGAAAGTCTGTTAAGTTTAAAAATAACTCAAGTATCGGTTACTTAAAAGTAATTATGAATGCAAAAATTTCTGACAAATCCTGCAGTATTAAACATTGTGAAAAGTTATCTGAGCAGGACATTGGTGATTTTAGATTGAAACAGGCAGAGTAGCTGCAAGAAATGGTATTTTATTTAAGAAACAAAGAGAGAAGCTAATGTGGGGCAGATGCCCAGAGAATTGACAAATGAAAACCATCTCTTCAGATAAATCATCGAGGATTTCAAAACCATGTTCCCCTTTCAGCTTGACAGAATGGGAGCAGGATGAAAAAGTGGGCAGATAAAACATTTGTATACGTTTAAGAGGTCTCTTCCCACCTTACAGAAAGTTCTACTATTTACATTTCCATGTCAATTTACAACAGCAAGCACCTACCTGGGAGCTGGTGGGGGCATCTGTTCCTGCCAGCTGGACACTCAGTGACAAACTGCAGGGCTTGCGGCATCCCCCCAGCAACCCACAGCAAGGGGAAGCCCTGTCCTTCCTCCTGGGGTGGCTTTTGTGACACTGGCCTACTCAGCACCCAGGTTTCACCAGCACCACTGCCTTGAGACCATGCCCATGTATGCTAGCTCAGTCATCCCAGGGAGAGCTTGGAGCCTTCCAATACCTAAAAGGGGCTACAAGAAACCTGGTGAGGGGCTTTTTACAAGGGAGTGTAGGGACAGGACAAGGGGGAATGGCTTTAAACTCTCAGAGGGGAGATTGAGATTACATATGAGGAAGAAGTTCTTCCCTATGAGGGTGGTGAGGCCCTGGCACAGGGTGCCCAGAGAAGCTGTGGCTGCCCCATCCCAGGCAGTGTTCAAGGCCAGGTTGGACAGGGCTTGGAGCAACCTGGTCTAGTGGAAGGTGTCCCTGCCTGTGGCAGGGG
>JAVHNF010056325.1:0-15188 GCA_034783455.1 Micropsitta finschii
GACCATGTCACCCAAGGCTCTGTCCAGCCTGGTCTGGAGCATTGCCAGGGATGGGGCATTTACCACTTCTTTGGGCAGCACATTCCAGTGCCTCACCACTCTCAAATAGCAGTCTGATATTTATAAATGAGACTTTTGGATAAATGCTGTTAATATCCTACATAAATGGCCCTTTATTTAGAGCAACTAAGAACAAATATGCACTGCAGATTAAGTTATGCTTTTCCAAAGTTGCCTGAGTGAGCTCCCTTTCTGCTTGCAGAACCCTTGTCAAGGTGAGGTTAGCTTTCTTTCTTGCTTTGAGACATTTTGCATTTCTATCTTGCACTTTCTCACTCTTGTGTTTGACTTTTGTCTTGAGTAAAAGTCTAATTAGTTGTCTCGAGGCTAACGTTCCATGATGTGGTTTTTTTGGCTCCATTACAGTTGTACCATGTCTTTTATTTCTGAACTTCTTGTGAGGTAAAGTATTGGAAGATTTTTAAGGAAAATCCATTACCTGGCAGAAAACTAGAAACTCCATTGTATGTAAAATGGTGAAGAGGAAAGATGGGTAATGGTAGGAAGAATATTCCCTCTGAGGGTGATAGAAGAAGCTCCACAAAGAAATGAACCCAACTAGAACTTAATAATTTTTCTGCCTGTTTGAGAATGGGCTGGGGATATATTACCAGTGCCTCCTTTAGAGGTAACCCAAAAGGCTGCTAGTCTTCCTTCAGGGTCATTGAAGTCCCCTGTTTGCTGGTGTGATGAGCAGCTCTGCTGTGCTTCCCTCACTGAGACCTCCCAGAGGTTGATGCACTTCTTCCATCATCATTTCCCATCCCCAAGGTGCTGTGGTGAATGCAGGGGTATAAGTAAAGTCATCAGCCCTTTCAGCTCCTGCACACAATGTTTTAAACTTTGCTTTTTTTCAGCTTTATACAGAATAAACATGTTTAAATTCCTTGGGAAATTCTGTTACTTTAAAATCCTATTTCCCATGGGATTTAAGCTTTTTTTTCTTTTTTTCTTTCAATCAGCTCTGTAAAACACCATGCTAGTGCCCTGGATTATAAAACTTAATCCAAAACCTCTTGGTGTTGGTTGTACATGATCTTGCTGACAAGTAGCCACTTAGAGCAGAAATACTTTTATTTCCTCCTTCTGGCTTTTAAGTCTTTATGTGGAATACTTCATTTAACTACAAAGAGTTAGATGAGGTGGTCTAGTTATTTTCCTTTTAAATCCTTTGATCTTCTTGATTTTGTTAGTTTGATGTATTTTGCACTGCTTGGAAGTCACGAGTGCTTCCTTTAGGGAGACTTGACTGCAGTATCTCAGTTTCTTAAACATAAAAAAATCCTATGGAAGCTTCTTTTTGCTATAAGATATTTTAAAGCCAAGGAGTAGGAAGGAATTGAATTTCCTGATATAAAGTGACTCAGCTAGGTCTGCCTTCTTGTTTCGTAATAGAGTCTCTGCATCCAGCTCAAACCTTGGCTGGCACTCAGTCGAGTTATCAGATGTTTTCTCGATTAATTTCTTGTTCCTGCACAAAGTCAGATTTTAAGCTGTTCCTTGAGGATCCTGGAACAGCTCTCTAGTAAGCTCAAAAAGTGCTTATGACTCTGTGTCATAAGGCATCTGGTGCTATCACTTGAAGCTTCCATCATCTGAAGTCAGCTTGGCTAACAGAAACTCAGTAATAATAAGGGATTAGTTAATATTGTTTGCTTTCCTAGCAGATCTACAGTCACGCACACACAAACCTTCTTCCCATAACTCCAGTCTAATATATAGAATTACTTTATTTGTCCATAAAACCTAAATGGTGGCGGTTCTGTGTAAGCAAATTAATTTTAAAGCATTTCTTTTAAGCCTGAAACTTTTCCATGTAGGATTCCTGAGATTGTGTGTTTCCCTTTGGAGCTGATTTTATTCCCAACTTCAGAAAATCATTTCCAGTGAGAACTTGAGAAGAAAGTTCATAACTGTTAAAAAGAAAGTTGCTATTTGTGTGCCATGTAGCATTGCATATGTTTAAGTAATAATGTGAAAGATTCTAATTAATACCATCTGGATAACTGAAAACCTTGAGCTTGCTTGATTAGGATAACCACTGCATACGAGAAAGGAGAAGTTTCTTTCAAATTACTATTAATCAAAAATACCATTCCACCAAAATTACTGGTTTTAGGAGACGTGCTGGTCTGTTTGACCACCATGGCAAGACTGATTTTGCGTGCTTACATCTTTGAAGTTACCTATCCTAAAGTTAAGTACACATGAAAGTACTTCAGGTATTGTGGGCCTAATGCTGTCAGTTCAGAAGTACAAATCAAATCTGTATTTGCATACGTAAAGTACATGCTCTGGTGCAAAGCATCAAGAAATTCAGTCTGAACTTTCGTTGTCAAGTTCACTTATTTCTTCTCACAGGCTCATTAGAGCAAGGTTCTCACTGCCAGTACATATGTGGTTTCATGTCTCTGTCATGTCTTTCCCATCTGCCACTGGATATTGCTTAGTCCAAGGAAGAGTGAAGCAGTTGGGAAGAGCTCTGGCTAGAATTGCCTGTATTAAGGAAGCCTGGCAGGTCAGGTAAAATGACATAGTTGTTTGTCTGTACTCATTCGTCAGTATCTGTACCTCAGCTCTATAGGAAACTTTAGTTTTGTGGGAAGCTGCTTGGCAGATCACGTCCTATCCTCCTTTCCTTCAGAACAGGCCCAGTCCTAGTAGGCATATGTTGGAGGAGAGAAGGTGTTAGCACAGAATGAGAACTGTGCTGTAATACAAATGGTGAACAGGCGTGAGCAGTCTGCTTTGAGGGCTGGACTTTCATACAGCATCTAGCAAGGGTTACTGGCAGTCCTCCCCATTTATGGTCTACTGAGCTATGTGGCAGGTGAGGGATAAAGCAGACTGTGATGCGCCAGTGGTTAGCACTTGACTGACCACTTATAAGTCATACTTAAGGGGATTTTCTGTTTCTCCTGACGCAGTTGGATTGTAAGAAAAAACTATGTTCCGTCAAAATAGCTGCAGCGTTAGTGAAAGGCTATTTTATTGGCTGAACACTAGCTTTGTGTTCTTTGGTATGTCACAAGCTATCAAGGAGCATGGCAAAATATTAACTCTTGACCTGAAATGCTGCCAGGCCCAAAGATGTCAACATGTTTGTTGTCAGTGCTCAGACCAGGTTTGGAGGCTGTCTACCTGTCTTTGTAAGTCCCGGGAAGTCCAGGTGACACAAGTCAGTGCGTTGTGGCAATATCATAGACCAGTGATGTCCAGTCTTTCTGTCCAGCCCTGGCAGCATGAACAACATCATCTACAACATCATCTTCTCATATAGAAGGAGACAGGGAGGTAGGTGGCAATTTCTGCAACAAATGTTTGAACATATTTTATCATCTGTGTGATGATTTGCAGGGGCAGAACTTCATCTGTGACCAGCTGTCACAAAAGTGGAAATACACCACTCATATGTGCAAGACACGTACAAGGTGCTGTCCCATTATACACTGTGACCAGGAAAAGAAATCATAGGGGAATGGCCAAATATTGAATTTCATGTCCTGTTGGACTGTATGTTTAGCTCAGGGGCTGAACATCAGTCTTCTGTGATACAGAAATTAATAGATTCTCTTTGAAAGCAGATCAGAGCAGAGTGTGTTCAACTATGCACCCAAGTGCAGAAATACAAACGTTAGACTAAATTCCAAAATCGAGTAGGAACAAAGAGGAAAGCCTTATAAAGTTTACAAGCAGACTTATCATGCCTTGCTTTGAAAATAATTCATAGTAATCTGGATGTTGTTTACGATGCTGTCTGTGGGCATTAAGTACTTGTTTTAAGAAGGAACTG
Organism: Micropsitta finschii; assembly: GCA_034783455.1. NCBI lineage: Eukaryota > Metazoa > Chordata > Aves > Psittaciformes > Psittacidae > Micropsitta > Micropsitta finschii. The sequence goes on from JAVHNF010056325.1 coordinate 3,854, forward strand.
TGTGATATTCCTAACTTTGAAAGTTGAAAGGGACTTATTATACACCTTGTGGTGTTTGAAATAATAATCCTAAGGTTTAATTCTGTATATGCTTTCAAGGGAGGTGAGAAAAAGGAGGTGAATCTGAAAGGAGTTGAGATGAAGAGTGGGCTGCACTGAGCATCAGTTCATCTGTATCTGGCTCTGCAGCTGTAGGACTGCAGAGGAGAGTAAAATCCAGGCCTTGGTGATAGCAGAGGATAGACCTTGAATTCCTGTGACTCCTGCATTGGAGGGCAGAACTGAGGCTACAGTAATTTGTTTCTCATTTAGTCCTTCATCTTCTATCTTTACTCATGTCGCTAGAGATAGGCTCACTCTGACAGCTCTAAAGAAGGGAGCAGGACATTTCAGGCCGTTGCCTGCCATATTTGTGACAAATGAAGAGCCCTATGCATGCACAGAGTGAGCTGCAGAGCTCGAGCATGTGCTGAGTTCTTGCACAGTGTGTATGAGAGATCTGACCTTGGGCTGCTGGAGACGGGGACCTGTGCCTGGTATCACAGCTCTTCCATGTTCAATACACCTTTTTTAAATCACTGCTTCATAGGAAAGATGTGGTCATGCAAAAGACTCCTGTGCTCTTATTTCTGATTTGCATGTATTTCCCTTTCCACTGTTTTCCTGCAGTAAGGTTCCTTCCAACGCAAACTATTCTGTGGTTCTATGATTCACATTGTCAATGGAAGTGAACAGAGATCACACTATGATCAAATAGTCTAAGCACTGGCAGACCCATGCAGCAGCTACTAACAAAGGGGAGCTAATGTCCCTTTGAATGTCCCCAGTTAGGTTAATTCTGGTTTTTCACTGTTCATTCATTAGCAGAGAAGTAAACAGTGTAGACAGAAGGTTGTGAAGCAGGGTGTTTATTCACTTGTTTTCTAGCCTTCTCTCTGGATTAATGAAGTGACTCACAGGCAGTAATAACATGCTCGGAGGGGAATTTAAAGAACGAAAAACAAGGTAGGACATGTGAGCCCAGATATTCCTGTCAGGACACCCACATCTCACCATCCTGACATACATGATTTGATCTAAGTGGAAAGAATGGCTCATTTTTACAGGTAACGAAATCCCCCCAAGTCAAAAGAATTAAACAGGCATCTGAGAAGTGCAGGTTGGTTTAGAGATGTGTGAATGAAAAGGGTTGCAGGTGACAATGTAAGGCTGTGCAATTCCTCATAAATGGTTCTGTGCAAAAGTACTTTTAAATATTTTTCTACCTTCTGTGCCTCTCTGACAGGTTGTATGCTGCCAGTCTCTCAAATGCCCATGCCGTAATCATGCTCAAACCCCTCCCAGTCTTACAAAGTGATGAAGGTGCAACTATGCTGATTTCAAAGGTACTCAGGGACTTGTTTGCCTCAGAATCTGGAACTGAACGGCTGGGAAAGGTTACATGAACTTTGGGCAGAGAAGGAAACTGAACAGAAAACTAGGTATCAAAGATGCACTTTGAGCACTGGACCATCTTTGTCCTCTACTGCAGCCTCTCAAGGAACACTCAGACCCATCTTCATGAAGCTCATGTATCTGCTTTTGAATTGTTTACTAATAAAAGTCTATGAAGTTTCCATATAGAAAGCTACATGAGTGACAAAGCACAGGTATGTTTTAGCATAACAGCAGGAATTTTCTGCAAGGTTCAACAAACTGAAAGCAGGATAAGAGAGGAATGGTAATTGTGGAAATCCTGGGAAGAATTAATTATACTGCCAGCAAATATGATGCTGGAAAAAATAAACTGACATGCACCTATGTGCTACTTTCACATACAGAAAATACTGCTCAGCACTTGTATTGGATTCTGAATGGGTAGTAATTTCTGTGTTATTTGAGGGAAATAAAGGCTGTAATACTGTCATAAAGACCTCTCTGAATATGGCTTTTTCTCCATGGGAGTACATAACACATGGAAACGTAAACCCCTCAGCCAGCTCCTGCTTTGAAATCTGCTTAATTTATAAATTCTCCAGAAATTGGTCCACAGCCAGGATGTTCCACTATTTATTGTTACTTTATTTAAAACTCTTTATTGGTACTTTCTGTGTCATTTCGAGAGGAGCCAGTATGTCTAGGATGGAGATTTAAGCCACATGAGGCAAAAAATGGGGATAAAGCTGGAGAAGGAAGAGGACCTTGTCAGAGCCTGTAGAGAAGAAGTAAGGATAATTAATCAGACAAATGGAGATAGAGAGCAGGTGTGCAGAGGGAGTAGTCTGATGGAACAAAAGGCAGAGGAATGAAAATGAATGTCAGATGAGGTGAGTTTTTCTCTGTTATAAATTGTAAACTGTAGCAACAGGAGTTTTCCTTGTCAGCCTGAATTTCTGTTTTTTAAAAAACATCCTTGCAAACATGAATCAAAGCAGCGCATTTTAAATGTGTTTTCTTTTTAATTTTAAATTGTTTATTTAATATAAATAAATTGATTCAGTGCTGACTGTTTAAACAGTGGGATATGAAGCCCACTCACAGCCTATGAATTCCAGCAAATGACTAAAATATTTTATGTGAAAATGTAGTTTCTGTAATATGGGTAAAGGAATTATATTAGAGATGCTAAACTCGGAAGAGAAAGGGAAATGTAGAACAAGGGCAAAACCAGTTTTCCCTTGACATGTTTGTAAACCAAACATCGCAATATTTAGGTCAGTGCAGGAGGCAAAAAATATGGTTTATAAACTGAAGGCAAAGTGAGCAGTTAAGGTTCATATCCGAGCAGACAGTCTAAGGTCAATGCTCCCATTTCTCTGTGCAGCAAAGTAGTGTCACCTACTTCTCCAGGGAGCAAGAGTGTGTCTGGCAGCCCCAAAGACCGTCAGAAATGGAAATTCATTCACTGCTGTCGCAAAGAGAAGCAGCTGGGATCACTTACTTGTCTGAGATAGGAGGGAAATGCTCTCTGATTCCATGTTTTGTTAGCAGTTCCTACACAGAGCTGCTAAGGAGCCTGTTGCTGCACTAAGGCTTTTCAGGTCCTATCTGCACTTTTTTTCTCTTCTCAGAGTAGTACTGAAGTGTTTTCTGTGGACATTTTGTTGTTTTGTTCCCTGGAGGCTGCAAGACTGAGAAGGGATGAGCAGACCCAGAAGGTTTGCAGGGCGGATCAAAAGGACTGGCTTTCCTAGATAATAGAGAGGAAAAATTTGGAGGAGTATTTTGGAATGGATAAAAAGAAATGGGAGGGAAGGAAGCTTGAGGGATCCAAAGACCATGATCCTATAGATTGGCAAATGGGATCATCTGAGATGGTAACACACCTGAGCTGGTTGTCTGTGGTGTGGCAGCCAAGATTAATGGGAATGCCCACTTCTTTTCTTGCAGCTGGTCCTTCTCCTGACTGAATTGACTGGGAAACACTAAGTGTGATGATGTAACAGCACAGCTGAAAAAGTTGTTGGTAAAGGAGTAAGGTTTTTTAGTAGTAACTGTCTGAAATATCATCTGAGTCTACCTAGAGCATTAGAGTAAGTACAGAGGTGCATGTATCAGGCCCTCTTGCGATGGTGGAGTACAAGTTAGTTGAATTCAGAGTACTCATTCTCATCATTTCCTGTTCATTGAATGAAAGTTATGCCTTTAGTGTAAGTTGTCAATAAATTACAAAGAAAATACATTTTGAGCCAGGTGAATATCAGTGTCTAGTACCTGCAGTTTAATTGTGTGATTTACTCTTCCCACAAGATGACGGCAGGTGCCATCTTTAGGTGCCCCCCTCCTTGCAGAGTTTTATGGTAACTATAAGCTAGCTTTTTGCATGAGGAATCTAAGACTGTTCTAGGTAGGTGGGAAAGGTTAATGGAACTTTTCTGTTCTAGCTGCAGAGGAAGCAAACTGACGAGTTGTTGCAGCAATTCACAGCCTTTTTTTTAAACTCCAAGGAAGTATTAGCAGAGACTGGTCTGGACTGAACACTGAACAGGTTATTCCATAGGCAAGCTCAGCAAGGCAGACTGTGTTCAGTCTTCCCTTTGTCCCTGTGGATTTAACCAAGATGCCTGTTTAGGTCCAGGGTCAGTGGGATCACAACTGTGGTCTTTGCACCTGTTTGCTTTCCCTCAGATGTTCAGTGAGAGCTCTGCATGGAAATGGCAAAGGGTTTCTTAGTGTTAACACAATTCCCAATTTTTAACAATTTTAGTGTTAACACAATTTTTCCAAGGTCATCACTGTTCTTGAACTCTTTGTACTGCAGCTTCTCTGCAAATAGGTGAGTTTTGTACTCTTTATTAGCCAGTAACCATACACAATACACTAAACGCAACCTTCCTTCTTCCTGGCTTTGCATTCCTTTATGAAAGATAACCTCACTAAACCATGTCTAATTGTGAACTTAAAATGATGCTGATGAACTTTCTGAGATTAGGGAACTTTTTAATAGTGGTTATTCCTGGAATTTTTTAAATAATTGGCCTGTACATGCTGTGCTTAACAGATGCCCTGAAGGGCTGCATCAGAGCCCTGTAATGGGAAAGTCCAAGAACATCTTTCTTGTATTAAAAATAAAAACATTTAATCCCTGTTAATTTAGTACTTGTGAAAGAAGCAGACTTGACAGCTTCAGTGGGAAGTCCTTTGCTTAGCTATAAACCAGTGCTATTGCAAAAAGCTTCATTCTGTCTGCATCAGCCCTATATGAGATTTTCATAATACCCTTAAAAACTCATTCCTGGTGTAAAATGTGTCTGTACTCTCTCTCCAACCTTGGCATCTATAGTTGTGGCATCACAGATGCTGGACCTGTATCACGAGCTCTCAACAATGGCATTTAAAACTATTGTAGTGGGGTGACAGCTGCAGAAGTAGTAGGTTTGGGTCACTTTCATTTAGCACTGCAGGGAATGCACTTACATTCTAAATAACTTTTTCCCTTATTTGTAGGCAAACTTGATACATGGAGTTTGCAGTCCAGTTCTGTTAAAATTAAGTGATATTAATAACTTAGATTAGCCCTTTCATATTCACTTTCTTATCAGTACCTAAATATTTCTTATGTTGTTTAAGAAATTATCTGGATGTTAATTTATGCTTTACTCATAGGATGTGCCCACAAAAACCAAAACAAAACGTCAAATCCTTAAAACCTCCATGTAGATGCTGGTGGGTGATCTCTGCTGCTTTCCCAAAAGGAAGTTATAAATTCCATGTTATTGATCCAGTAAGTTAAGAGTGCAAATGTCTAAAGCAGTCATGAATCATTAACAGGAAAATCAGAATAAGCTCATGAGAAAAATGACTCCCATAGAGAAATCTGTTGTCTAGCTCTTTGAATATATGGTATTTACCTTAATCCAAGGTGAATTTCTTTTCATCCTGTAGAGATTTGAAAACTAAGAGTCTTCTTTTATCTGCTTGCTAAGGATAAAAATGTGCCTAGAATACTTTAGGGCTGCTGTGTTCCATAGAGGGTCCCTATTGTGCTTTGTGTAATGTACTCATAGCTCACCATGGGTGTTCTTATATGGCTTCATTTTTTTGTGAAGCCTTCTTATTTTTAGAATAAGCTTATGCTCTGCTGCAGGTTCTCAACGTTTCATGGATATGCAGATGGAAGAAAATTGCTACCATAAATCAATCTTAAAAGAAAGAGATTGCAAAAGTAGGACAAAGTCCCATCTTCATATGTTAGAAGGAAAAAAAAAGGTGGGATTTGAATTACTTCTCCACTGCCTGGGTAGCTGGGTGTTTGGATTAAAGCACCACGGTGACTTCTGTTCACGGAATAATATTTATCTGTAATGTGTTTCCATGGTGTGCTTCAGATAAAAGAAGACACCTCAGCATCTAGTTATGAGCATTGACCTTGAGAGCACGACAACACAGCAAACATTTCAGGGATCTTCTATGGCAAGTTATGCTGAAGAGTTTGTGGCAGGGAGGCACAACACTGCTTCTAACAAAGCAGATCCTGGTGTCATATGTGGCCTGTGTAGCAGCACACTGTCATTGCCAGGAAGGGAGTATGTGTGTACATGTTGCTTAGCTAATGGGTTAGGAGCATGCTTGTAGGAGGTGGAGGGAGATGATGGAACTAGCAGTAAGCACTGAGGGGAAGCACCAGGCAGGGTGGTGACTGTGATAGCAATTCATTGTTATTTGCACTGACAAACTCCTATGTCACTCATAGGATTCATACGTAATGCATCGATATTTTCAGAGTACAGTTATATTCAAGCTCAGAATTACTTTTTTGTGATGTCATTTATTGTGATTTTCATTGTATCTTGGTTTTAAGTTTCAGTTGATTAGGGGGTAAAATTACTCATGGAAGTAATACTTTAAAGTTAGCTCTTGTGCCACACTTGAAAATTTATGAGCCTGTCATGTATCTGTTGATTTATCTGATTAAAATGGCTTTTCTTCCCTGGCCTGCTAATGGACTGGAGTTGTGTGCTACAGGCAGTGCAGTGACAACCAGCCGAGCATAAAACATCGCAGGGCAGGCAGTGGTTGCACACAAATCTTTTGAGAAATATCTAATAAATCTGAGGGAGCAAACAAGATTTGCTGAGTTTGTCTTGTAAACATGTGAAGTTGGAAGGCTCCTCACTGCTTGGTTCACTCTTTTCCCCTCTGTGTCAGAGGGAGAAGATTTATCTGCATACTTAGGGACACCGAGCGGTGATCTTGCAGCATCACCTAGAAACAGCAGATATTGCCACTTCCTCTTTCTCAGGCTTGTTTAAGCAGTGAATCAAAGGGAGCATTGCATTACAGTCTTGGTAGGTTGTGTTTCTACTTGCAGGAAAGGAAACTTGCACTGGTGAATGAGAATTAAGTTGTGAGCAATACACGGATGGCATCCCAATTCCTCTAAATTCTCTAGAACCGGCACTACTCCTTGAAAAAATAAATCAATCAATTTTAAAAGGCAGGAAATCACGAGGGGAAACTAATGAGATTTGTGCAAACATAATGCAGGAGATCATGGTGTTGGACTGAGAGATAGGAGACATACACTATCTGTTGCCAGCAGGTGCATAGGTTTGGACAATGACCAGTATATTTTTGTTGGTTTTCACAGATTTCAGGTTTTCCTTTGTGTAGCATGGGCAATACTATTCCTTTTAACACCTCTCACTTTTTATCTTCCTCTGATGTTGTAAGGTGAATATTTGCTACATTTTTCTTTTTTGCTTATGGTTTAAATTTCAATTCTCTAAGACTTTAGGAGCTTGGATTTTAGATTGGCCAGCATCTTTCCCAGTAAAATACAGGAAAGGGTGTGTTTGTTTGTTTGTATTCCTACATATGTACATATATTTAAATTGGGATACTTGAATACTTGCCGTACCTACATGGGATTGGGCAGGAACTGAGTTAACAGCATATAAGGAGCCACAGCAGGTGAGTGTTGTGTGTTAAATGTTCAAGTGACTTCTAGGGCCTAAGTGAACTTGAAAAGTGCACGTAAGACACAGCATTGCTTAATTTGAGGCCCCCATTACTGAGAATTCAGTAAGCCTTGTTCCTTTAGCTTGATTCCGTCTAAGTGAATTAAATTCCCCTGAAATAAGCATGTGTAGGAACAGTTCTGCTTAAAATTCATGCAGTATTTTAATCTGATTTAAGTTGCTGGATAGACAACCAATTTTCCTCTTATCTTGCATAATTCGGTATGTGGCTAACACTGTAGGGTATAATAAATAAAGACTGCTTTTCTATTTGACTGGTTTGATGTTAGGATAAAACCCCACAATTGTTAGGAAAATACAGCATTGTAGCACCTTTCTGTGCTATTTTTATGCATATTTCCTATCAACAGCATTAAAAGGAAATTATTATGGTTCCTCTTCTCTTTCAGTGATTATTTAGAGCTAGGAGATTGTTATCTGGAAGATTCGGCTTGATAGTGATCCCTTCTTGTTAATCTGCTGTTCTTAAAAATGAATTAGGATTAGGAATGTAACCCTTTATCACGAATAATGAAGACTAAAAGAAGGTCACAAGAAGGTTATCTGTAACCCCCATCTGGGCATTTCTTGTAGACAGTTTTGGCTGGAAGGATTTTGCTGTTACATTTTCTTGAACCTGCTTTATTTGACTTTTCTCTTATTGCTGCCCTATAGCTCCAATCATCTGAGAATCTTTTCCACATTATTCTAATTACTCTTCTAAGTTTCTCTTCTCTTTCCTCTGGTGTGTGTCCTCTTGTGTCTGTACTCTTTTCTCTCCTCTAGTATATCTCGGTCTCATCTTTATTAATAAGCATTTTTTAGCTTCAAAGTACTTTGAAGAACAGTAAGTTGTTTATAGGGTTCCTATTAGGCAAGCTGTACACCAATGAGGAAAATGAAATTAAGAGAATTAAGGAATTTGCCTTGGGGGAGGTTTGGTGTGCAGACCGGGATTAGGGATCTGTTCCTAACCTTCCATTTTGTGATTCAGGTGGCACTTTCTTCTTTCTTCCCAGCCTTGTCATATTTCTTTTTCTGTATTCTCTTTTCTTTCCTCCCTGCATAAATTCCCTTTGTATTCATTGAAAAAGCATCACCTCTGACCAGGACCTTTGCCAGACAGCTTTGCATAGCAAACACAAGTCTGTTCTGGAAGTGCTGATTCAGCACAGAAAGAGATAGTTTTGTGGCAGTGACAATATTCAGTGGAAACTGTTGGAAAGCGTGCTGGAGCTGGACAGAGCTGCAGTTTGTAACAGGCTGATGAGCCTTCCCAGAAGCTTTGCTTAATGAGGACCTTACCCACAGACAGGAACGTTTCCTGCTGCTGCTGTTACGTGGTGGTGATGAACGGTTCCTGCAGAACTGCCACTTTTCCTGTCCCTGCTGTGAAGGGCTCTTAGAAACAGGATCCGACAGACTAAAATCCTGATTAGTCTGTACTTGACCTTAGAGTTCAGTCATGTGTCCAGTGGCAAACCTTCAGCCCTTATTCTGCCCACTGTGCATTATATGGAGGTCTTATAGTTAGGTTTTGGATTATTTTTTTTAACTTCAGCAGGTAACTATTTTACTTAAATTTAATGATTCTGTTACCTGTTGAAATCAGCTGGTGATGTTAACATCTGCTCATCCTGTCTTTCCCATAAGAAATTAAGATTATGGTTAAAGAGGTCCCCTCTGGTCTGATTTTCTCTTGAAAGCTTAAGAAGTTTTTTTAACTTGTATGAGGGAAAGTAAAGTTTGGAGCTATTCAGAATTCCTTTATTCACCAGGGCCAACTATGTGTGCAGTTTCACAACCACCTCTCATTCCCTCTGTGAACAAATCTGTTTCCTCAGGATCTGAGGAGAGAAAGAGGCACTCGCTCACTTCAGCTGTCCAGCTGGACTCTGAGCTCGAGGCAACGCCAGGCAGTGAAGGGTGAGACAAAGGTATGTTAGGGAGCCACTGGGAAGAGCTCCCTAGGGGGTACACTGTCTCCACTGAGTGAATGAGGAAAGCAGCCCAAAGTGAGGGACATATGGCAGGTGGTGCTGAGCATCTGTTGCTCCTCCACTTGTCTGGAATCCAGATGGTCCCTCCTGTATGTGCCAGAGCCAGGTTTCAGACAGGTTGCCTCCTGGAAGTTCTGATTTCAAGGAAGCCATGAAGGGCTAGACTTTCAAAGGCTTCTATCATCTTAAATTACTGAAAGGCCCACAGAAGGGCATAATAAAGACCTTGTACCACTGCCATTGTGACAGGTGCGGCAGGCTCAGCCTCCCTAAGCAATAGTGTTGGGCACTTTGTTCTGCTGGACTGAAGCACCATAAGAGGCCTACATCAGGGAGACCAGGGGCTGCTCAGGAGCCTTTGAAACACTGGACTCCTCCACACTGAACATCTACCTACCTGTCATGCTGGGGATTGTCAAGCCATTAGCTGCTTTGCCCTAAACCTACAAATGTGCAGTGCTTTCCACGGCAGAATTGTTCTTCCTAGTCCCAGCAGGGCACTGCCACATGGCTGGCTCGTCCTCTTCACTGGGACTGTTTCACAAAACCTGAAATTATGTCGTCATGCTTGTAGAAGTCTAATACTTGTAAATTTTACTGCTCTATTTAAATCTCTAGGAGTAATGAATTCCAGGGATTAATTTTTAATCCCTTTTAATTTTCTCTTTATTAACTTTTCCCCCTTCTCTATATTTAGAGTAAATTGGAGCTGTTGTTTAGTTTTTAAACTGATTCACTTAAGATTCAGGAGAGGAGGAAAATGGACCCTGCCTGTGATACCGGTATTAAATACTGTTTCAAAATTAAATAAATGAGATTAGTTATGTATGAGGTCTATTAAAAAAAAAATAAATAAAAATCTTTCTTCTTTCCTTGGCACAGTGTCATGGGTTGTGTTCCTACTTTGGGACTCAGAGTGGCTTTTAGCTCCTGGAATTGGATGTCCCATGGCAGCCGTTTAGGGTTTCTTCCAAATAACCTCTTCTAGATGGCTGGATTTGAAAAGCAGCAACTGCATGCATTTGACAAACCAGCAGAGATACTGAATGGTGCACAAGCTATAAAATAAACAGGTTTGGCCTGAGACTACAGCATCTTCCCTCACCCCATCCCTGGACAAAAATTACTTAGCTTGGCAAAGTGGATAAATTAACGTACACAGAGTGACTTGTGATTGAAATTTACCTTTTGGTGAAGTCTTTAACAATCCTGGCTAAATAGGTTAAAAAAAAGCTGTAGTTATAGACACTACTTTTCTGGCTGTTGGAATAACAACTGATTCTCACTTACTTGTGCATACAGGGCTTGACTCTGGAAATGAAACACCCAAAAGCATGAGACATTACTTCCTCTGGCAGAATACCAGCATTTTCCATCTCTAAAACATTTTCCAAATGACTTATATAATTCTTGCAACATCCTGATGAGGTAGGCATTATTTCCCCTCTTTGCAGGTAGCAAAAGTAGGCAAAGAGTCAGTCAGGGGTCCACCCTGGGCATCCAGGCAGGGGAAGGTCAGGACAAAATAAGCACTCTTTCCTCCTTTGCAGCTGCTCCTTTTGTCCCAAGTGGGTGGCAGTCCCTTTGAGACTACCACTCTTCTCTTCCACATGAGAACAGGCTGAACACGAAAAGCCTGACTCACACCTCCCCAGTGCAGTGGCCATCACTGAACTGATGTGCAGGTAAAGGCTGACTAAAGAAGCACAAATTAAAACACAGTTATGATCTGCTTTTTCCTCCAAGTCATGATCTAATCTGGGGTTGAATTAGATGATTTTCCCCATATCACAAGGCAAGTCTGGGTTAGAACTGGGAAATAATCTAAGAATTAGATATTGGGGCTACTGATCACACACACACCTCCCCAGTGCAGTGGCCATCACTGAACTGATG
>JAVHNF010056331.1:16843-33764 GCA_034783455.1 Micropsitta finschii
ATAGACTTTCTGGAAATTCAATTTGTTTCCTCAAACCTGGCACATCAATCAACAGAGCTGAGCTTCTACAGAGCAGTACCAGTTGGTGCTCGCTAGCATCAAGTAGAGGTTGCTAGTTGGAGGGGAAGGGGGACTGGATGGTCACAAGCACTGAAATGCCCCAGTTTAACCAGTTGGGCAGGAAAATACAGGAGAAAGTGATGAAAAAATAACACCATAGTACACAGCCTCTTGCATTACAGCCCACAGCCTCCCCAGCAGCACTTGGCTCAGACAAGCAAGCTGCAATCAACATGCAGAAGGCAGCCTAGGCCAGGCTTGCCTCTTCCGCATACCTGTTTCAGTTCTTTAAGCTGCTCTACAACCTTCTCCTCCCGTTCACTAATTTGAGTCATAGCCTCACGAAAGCTGAACATGTGGGGAGAGAGCTCTTCCTCCTCATCTTTGCAGAGCTGCAAGAAACAGTCCAAGTAAGAACAGCAAGTTGTTCCCAGGTTAAAAGTCTGTCCAACCCACTGCACACACATACATTGTATTGAGGACTCAAGCCTTCCATTTCCTCACTCTCAGTTTCCATCTGATTCAGTGTTTCACCACCTCCATTATGAACGCTTAGCTCTTTCACCCTGCAAAAAGAAGATTTGTCACTCAAACTGTTCTTCCAGCAGTTTCTGGTCTACAGCATCACAGAGCAGCTACTGCAATCAATCAGTGTTCAGCAAAAAACATTCAGATGCACTTAAGTTCCACATTACCCCACCCAGAACAACTCACATGGGCAGAAATCTTAGAGGGCTGTGGGAAGGAAAGCTGAGATGTTTGTCTCCAGGACCTCTCCTGGAGAGAAACATCCAAATACACAATGCTAATTGCAGCAAAGCCTTTCACAGAAGCTGTTTTCCACATGTCAGCTTGGTTTATAATGACCAAGTAAAGTTAGTATAGAAGGAAAAGGTTAAGGTTGATTTTTGCCCAGATACCCACTGTGCCAGAATAGATATAAAAGGATGAAAGTCATGGCTGATAACTTAGTACACCAAATGGGCATTTCATTCCAGTTACTAATGTCAAATCCATATTTCCAGGCAGTTTCTGCCTAATACCCCCTTTCTTAGAGCTTGAACTTGCCCTGTACACTGGCAAAGAACCCAATGGGCCAACTCAAGGATAGAATCTTACTGAAGCATGCCAAGTCAGATGTTGCACTTTGTCCTGTACTTTCAGGTGAGCCAGAATAACTGTCCACAAAAAGGAAAATATGCAACTTCACCCCAGAACCAAATCTGGAAATCTGTCAAGATTCAGTGTTCCTGAATGCGTGTGACAAGCATTACCATACACCCTTTCAGAGAGTGGAATGCTTTCCAGGAAGGAACCAGCAACGCTTTGTGAACCAAATGAAGGCAAGCTACTGAGATGTCATATATTAACAAAATGATATCTCCACAACAGTCAAGTCTTATCATTGCTTGTTACCTCACTGGAGTAAAAAGGCATGTAAAGCAGAAACCAGGAGGCACCCACTGCTCTGACACAGGTGTTCCAGCTACCAACAAGACACCCAGGGAAACCTGGGGCTTGGTCCCTGCCAATCTACCTTACCCTGCAGGTAGCCAAGGTCAGCTGTGGGGCACTCCAAACACACTCCCACCATCTGCTTAGAGGCATTTGAGTTCTCAGGTCCTTCAGATTTCATCCAAAGTCTCCAAGGTACTATACCTTATTAGCTCATACTAAAGCCCATCAAGAACAGAGTGGTTTGTGCCACCTGTAGGGCCCTGTAAGGGACATATTCTTAGCACACACTTAGAGATGGGACCTAAAGTAATCCAGAAAGTAAAGGGCATGGAGGGAATCAGGATAGGGTGAACTCCCTACAAAAAACAGGGCAGTCAAGTCCAGTATAAGAGACCCCTCCTCTGAAGAAAGGAAGCATTAGTCATGGTCTTATACAATCTCTGTTATGCCTCACACAGAGAGCACCAGGGTTAGTTTCATGACACAGCTGTAAGATAATTTGCTCCTAACAACAAAGTTCCAAATCACCATCACAAACAATATAAGAGAACTTGAGTTTCCAAAGGTCAGATTAAAAACAACTAAAGTACCTTCGGGACAAGAATAAAACCCCCAAATCATCAAGGCCATTACCTGTCAGCATATCTCAGTGTATTCAAGGTGTATTCACACGAACTCATGCCTGGAGATATCATTGCTATCTGCAAACAGAACAGAAGACCTCAGTGACTCTTGCATCTGACTTCCACTCATGTTAATGATCCTACAGATCTCACCAGGCATCTGGGACACATTAGGGCAGATTTGAGCCATTCTCTCAGGTGCATTTTACTTTATAGTTCTGTGGCACATGCCCGTGGCCCTGTATCCAGTTTTCCACTGGCTTTGTGTACACCCACAGTGCTACACCCCCACAGGAAGCAGAGCCCTTTGAGAGCACACCAGGCTGTACTGTACATTCACTGTATGAAAGGGACATCTGCAGCCCTGCTTCTACCAGGGCTAGGCATAGCACACCACTTTATCTCAGTCACCACAGGTGAGTAGAGGAGGAAACTGTATGACTTTTTTGTCAGAGAAGTGAAGCTTTCTGCCCTTAAAGTCCCCTCATTCTAGAAGAGCACAGTTATCCATCCAGTAAAACTGCAGAACCCATAAGCAGTGTGTGTGCCATGCACATACTCACCATACAGGTCCTTGAGTTTGTTCCTATGAAAGAGTCTCTCAGCACCTGAGTCAGCTTGCTCTCCCGGAAAGGGGTGTGAGATTTGTTCTGCCCTAAAGCTCGGATACATTCCTAATAAAAGACAAGTCTTGTAAATGCAATATCTGCATCTCTTCTCAACCAGCTCTGCAAACTATCAACCACAAGTTGCTGGTAAACCCAACAGGATGGAAGATGGTCATCTTCATTGCTCTAAGTGCTTCATAGTCTTTAAATATACACCAGGTCTTTGACTGTCACAGGACAGCTGGTATATCCATCATATGCAAAAAAGATGGCTTGAATGAAGCTTGAAATGGCTGTAACAGCATCTGGCCTGACAAGGCTGCACTGTTTTCCTGGAAGCACTCTAAATGGAATTATACTCTATTTTCAGGGTTCTTGACATACTAAACTAGGATTTTCAGGGCTGTTCTTTTCCCTTGGCACTTGAAAGAAGCAGAACAGACAACCTCAGAGTTGAACAGAAGTCATTAGCACTATTTGCTCTCTGAGCTATAGCTTACCTTCAAAGCCAGCAAGCTCTTATTGATCTCTGCACCTTCCATTCGTGTCTGCCGATCAGCACTAGACGTGTCTGCACCCCTCTCATTCCCTGCCAGATCCACTAAGGAAAATTTGCCAAGCAGTTTCCCTCTTCGTCGTAGCAGTATTTGGAAGCAGGCGTGCGACCGGGAAGAGCTGGCATTTGCAAATGTCTGCCCAGATGTCCTACAGCAAAGATATAAACAAGCATTAGAACTGTGTCCCAGAAGACGCAACAGGTCCAGACAGTGCTAGCCAAGACCTGCAACCATTCAATCAAGTAGTTTAACCTCCCTGTAGGCTTTATCCCACACATTGGTACTTGAAGTTTGGATGAATTATGGGATTACTTCTGATAGAAGACAACAGAAGGACTGCTGTGAGAAATGTGAACCTGCATCCCAGTTGTAGAGAATTAAGGCTATTTAAGCTGCCCGGCTCAACTCAGCCAGCCCTCCTGACTGTTAATGCCTTACATTTGGAGCTGGAAGACATGACTTCAGCACTGCAGCTCTCTGCCTCAGAGCAGGCCACATGTCATTTTCCTAATCCATTTGCCATTACACAGTAAGCTCAGCCAAGCTCCCCGCTAAACAGCATTAGTTGTGATAGCACATTACAGTCATGGTAAATCCCCTTCTCCAGCCAAGCTGGCTTGGCACTTTACCTCTGCTGTGCACCTGCACATGCCCCATCACTACAAGATACAGACTGGAGGCTTAGAAGTTACCATAAATCTCCCTAAGACCTTCAGTGTCATTTAATCCCCAAGAAGGTTGGCAGGTGCATTGTCCCACCTGTGTCTACTGCTGGGGGAAAGGGAGGAAGATTGTCCTAAAGTGAGGCAGGAGTCTGTAATGTTAAACGCTTCTTGATTGAACTGTCAGCCAAAAAAGCATGCACAGCAGAGTGCTGAGTGAGCTTTCAGGATGCACATATCTGCACATGCAGTGTAATACAGAAGCCAAGGGCTTGTTATTTGCCTAGTAATGTTTCCACAGCAGTTGACACTTAACTGAGATTTGAGATACAGATTATGGCAGGGGGGTTGGAACTACATGATCCTTTCCAACCCAAATCATTCTATGATTTTATCTCCTGATTATAGACACTAGTACAATGGTAGAGCTGCCCCAACCACAGCCTTCCTGCCAGGATGATGAACCAAGCCTGCAGCTGTTCCATGGCACCTGCTCTCAAAGATTCTTTAGGCAAGATCCCTGAACAACATGCAGCACTTTCGTTGCCATTGGAATAGCTCATCTGTCCTGCAGCTAAGCCAAAGCATTTTTCAACTGTAGATTGATTCCAGCTGCTCTTCCTTGATCTTAGAAGCCCACAGGGAGCTACTTGTGTTCCTGTAAACTAGCTGATACTCCTAGAAAGCTCAGCTTAGCTGTGGCACCAGGGCAGCCATCTCCTCATGTGAACAGTTTTGCCCTTCTTGGAGTTGCATGGGGATGTAGGAACCAGGAACTCTGACCTTCTCTATGAAAGGAAGGCTAAATCTAGCCTTGCTAGCTACCTTCCTGCATTCATGAAGAAGTGCTGCTCAGTGCTTGCCTGTTACTGGGAACAAGCTTCTATTTAAGTCTCTAAGTACTAGCTACAGACATATTTTTCTAGACATGGAGATAAAACCAATAAAACCAGTCATATCCTGTTGTAAGGCATCAAACCTGCAGGCAGTGCCCATCTCAATCATTCTGATGACATCCTCAGCGCAGCTGACTTGTCTCTCTTGAAGACCAACGACCTGGACCTGCTGCTTGCCATCCTCCAGGACTCGAAGCTTTGTCTTCTTGTTCAAGAGATCAAACACCTACAGGGTAACAGGATTGAGGCAAATCTGAACAAAATGTTGTGCCATCGTTATATAAAGCTATACAAAAACAGCACCTCTAACAGAGACTTCCAATTCAATTCCAAATACACCATAAACAATAGATTATATAGAACTATCAAAACTAGTGAGTTTCACTTGGCTACTTATGAGGCATTCAGCCAAAGAAGTCAGGTCAAGATTAAAAAAAATAGTAGTCTTACCTTTCCATTGTATATTTCAAAGAAAGACACATAGACTTTCAGTTCCCAACTCCTGTACCTGGGCTGGTTTAGGAGGAGGAAGACATCTTGTGCTAGTGAGAAAAGGCAGAAGTTCAGTTAAGTAGTTTAAGAGACATTCTAGTTGCTACTTGAACTACATTCAAATATTGCACAGCCATAAAACAGTGCCAAGCAGCTGAATGACACTCATCAACAAATGCTAGTGAAACAATTAGTGCTGTGCCAACATCTGGAGAACAACATCAGCAGCATCCCCATCTAGGGACTGAAAGCACAGGAGGATACAGAAGTTTCTATTGCTAATGTTTCCTGTAGACAGCAATCCTCACTGCTGTAGGGCAACACTGGGATCTGCTATTGTTTTGGACAGGCTTGAAAAAGCCTTGTATTTGTGTTTCATGCACCCCTGAGCACCCACATCGATGCTGTTTGGAGACACTACACCAGATTAGGTGACCCTTTGGCTGGATCCAGTGCAGCTTTTCACAACTGAGCTAAAAAGCAAAGACTTTACTTCAGGGCCAGTCATAACTAATTTCCATAGACTGGCAAACAGTTGCTCTTGTTTCAGCTGTCTTGCTACACACAGGCTAGTTTCACGATATGCCTTTCTAAAGGGGAGGTAGAGGAGGTTAGGGTTCATGGTGCTTTCTAGGTCAAGGAGGGGCTTCTAAAGAGGCTTAATGTTTTCTGGAATGATTTTGTATGTGGTAGGTTTTTTGCATCTAATGCTTACAGGTAGAAGCAGAACATTTATACGCTTTCTCTATAAGAAACTTCATATTAGGAATGGGTAGGGTTGTGTTGCATTCAAGTCGGGTATTGTCAAACACCATCCCGAGTTTAAGACAAAAGCACAGCAGAAGACTCAAAATCAAATGGTTCAGCCCAGCAAATGCCGGAATAGAAAACTGTCATATCTTTGCCTCAAAAGCAAGTATCTTCTGGTGAGTTAAGTGTGGATTTAGAAGCTTCCAGGCTGGATGGAATATATTTTGTGAAACTAAAAATGTAAATCATCCCTCCTGCCACAAATACCACTGCTTATTACTGACAACACACATGCTTTATGTACCTTCTACTGGAAACATTTTAAATAACCATACACAGCCAGAACTTACCTAAAAAAAGCACTAATTTGATTTTCATATCTAAAGAAGAATCAACTTACATGCAAAAGCATATATGCCCTTTGAGGCATTCTGTGCTCTCCCAGAGAAGTCTCCGCCCATAGTCTGTAAAGAGGAAAGGCCAGAAGTAATGTGTGGTACAAACAAGTCAGGCTACCTGATTGTAGTTCCAAGAACATACTAGGAAGTTACTATATGTGTGTGTATATATATTATATATGTTCTGATGTCAATGAGATGGTTAGAACAGTGCAATTCAGGATAAAATTAGTTTGCTGCTTCCCTATCAGTTCATAAAGCAGCTCTGGACTATACAGAGCAACAGCTGAATACCTGCAAGGGTCTGCAGTGCAGCACAAGGCAGTTGTTTCTCCAAGGAGAAATGCATGGCCTTAACAATGCAACCCAATTGCCTCTGGTCAGAGGAAATAATGCCTCATTTCTTAGGGCACAGGTTGAATAAAGTTTCCATTGCTACTTGCAAAAGCTCACATGTGGTACCAAAAACGCATCAAACTTCCAGAGCAGACAATGCCTAACTCCTTTGACCAAGGTACCTTTAATCCCAGCTTTTTCAGTTGGTGCTATCCTGACTCTACCATTTTTGTAAAATGCCTCAATTTTTAAAACATGACTCAGTCATGCAATCACAAAATGGTTTGGGTTGGAAGGGACATTAAAGCTCATCTAGTTCCAACCCCCTGCCACAGGCAGGGACACCTTCCACTAGAAACCAGGTTGCTCAAGGCCCCACCCAGCCTGGCCTTGAACATTGCCAGGGATGGGGCAATCCCATGACACAGGCAGTTTACCAGAGTTTAACAGGCAGCACTCCAGTCTCATGCCACAGCTATTGTCCTTGCACTACTTCTGCACCCTAGGGAAAGGAACTTCACTGCCTATGATTTTAGTTCCTCACATTTGTATTCTTGTAATGATTCTCAGATGAGTATGTTCACCCATTCAAGTGCGATGGAGGCAGCCTATGTCCAAACTTCTATAGACACCCAAATTTCCATCTGGATTACTGGAAGATATCTACAGCTCACTGCATATCACTAATGATAGGTATCCTAGCCTACAACTTGGCTTTAACACTGGAACGACAGCAACTGATTACTCAAACTGACAGGCTAGCCTAGCTTAGTCCAGATCATTATGGTCTGGGGTAAAGGCCTCTTGCAGAACAAGACAGCATTTTGGACTCCACTATCATGCTGTGAGGAAGGAGTTTCCCACTTTCCTTCCCTACAGTTTTCAGAAGGAGGTTAAAAAGACAACTCAGTTGTTGAAACCAGAACAGATCATCTTTGAGGCAGTAAACACCATCTTCAGGTCTCTTGAAGCTGCAACTGGTAGACCAGAAGGAGTGGTTAGAAAGTGAACAAGCTAATTTGGCCACTTCACAACAATACCAGATCACTTAAATGTTTATGTGCAACAAGAAGCTTATTCTTTTACTATTACTAAAGTCTTTGGAATGCCTCCAAACTCTTAAACACAGTACAGAAAATAGCCTTTGTCTCAGAGGTAGGCTAACAGCCCCACTTTGCAAACTGGAGTTCAGCAGCAACAGCAAGGGATAGCCATGACTAACATGTTAAGACATCCTAAGTCCTTAAAAAGCCAGCTATGGGGGGATTTTAGTATGATTTTCCTCACAACCTCAAAGGAACCCCAGTAATACGTAAAGCTACAGAAAAAGAAGATTAAGAGCTGACAAAGTATTATTAGCTTTATGGCACAAAAACAAACCCCAAGGTCCAAACTCATTACACAGTCCTACTCATCATCATGAAGGAGCTTTACAATGCTTCAGATAAAGCTAGAGAATTTGAGACCTTGGAGAAGAACTCACATGTGTCTTGCCACTGCCTGTCTGGCCATAAGCAAAGCATGTTGCCTTCCCACCCTCAAAGATGGTCTCCACAAGAGGTCTAGCAGTGAACCTGGATATTGAGAAGGTAAAAGACAGTTAAGACAAATATTTCACACCCTGCTTCAGTTTTCCTAAAAAGGAAAAAAAAAAGAGCAAATAAAAGTAAATCCTTTGGAAATCAGCATGACCATACAAAAATAAGCTTTAGACTTTTCAGTCCTTTGGTTTCCTCCAAAAATGATTTTAATACTTATTTCAGGTTGCAGTTTCTTTAAGCTCAGATGCCATCTATCCACAGCTCCATGCATTAAGCTTTGAAGTTACTCCCAATGAGAAGAAAGCATTACCTGTATACCATTTCATTAGAAGAAGATTCATCAAATGAAAAGTCAAATCTAAATGCCTGGGTGTCAAGGTACTTTGTTAGGTCCACTTTCTGCTTTGGCTCATGCACCAGCAGGACACACTTGCTTGGAACAGTAATGACATCACATTCCTTTTTTTGCAGTTCTGTGGACAGAAAAGACCCTCAGTTTTAACAAAAGTAAGCAATGCCAAACTGCTCCAAGGCACAGCTGCTTTGTCAGTACACTCACCTTGCTTATTGAGAGGGCGCTTCCTCACACAAACACAAATCCTATGCTCTTCTATCTAAAAGAAAAGAAAACAAGTAATTATTTCCCAGTTAGACCCATACCTACTTAGTATTAAAGAGAAAGATCTGATACTCCCTGACATCTACTTTTCTATATGCTGATCAGAGTTGCCTCCACTACTGATCAAACCGACTCATACAGGGATGTATGTCTTAAAAATCTGCTTAGTGCACAAGCAGCACTACAAACAACAGCTTTGCTTAGCATGCTCCAGCATATTAGGTGGAAATGCTGCCATGCTATAGAAAGTGCCCCAAATATCCTGTATTAGAATTAGTAGAAAGTTCAGCCCTTGGCCAGCTTTCCAGTAAAAACTGCCATATCAATACTGTAACTACAGTCAAATTATTATTACCTTCATTCACCCCAAGGGCATTTTTTGACCTTGAGTATTTTACTGATGCAGTAAGTTTAGCAATCTGTCCAGCACAGTTACACGTCAGGTGGGTTTGGGAAAGCTCATATTCCACTGGGTGAGGCAGAAAGCAGATGACAAACTCTTCTTCTGTCATGTGGTGATGCTTACACCAGCAGCTGGTTGTCAGCCCCATAGGATGCAGGCACACAAACCACCCAGTGTTCTAAGCTAATCAACACCTACTTTATCATTTTAACTGAAGCACTACCATTTTTCACTGACTAACACCTGAGAACAAGTAGTCCTTGTCTAGCAAAAGCCTTGTTAAACAATGCTACTTTCGTAATTGCCAAAGATAAACTGAGCCTGGTTTTATGGGGTTGTTTTAATTCTTGACCTCTACTTTTGCTCCTCCATTTTTGACCTAGTTTAAAATTACTTAATGTATATGACTTACATACAATAACACTTCCAGGGCAATAATCCATTTTAAGTTATACCTTCAACAAGCTAAGTTATGAAATAGACTGCTGTTTACAAGCTCTGAAAAGTACTTATGTTACCATGCAAATAATGATAATTGTTGAAGTGCAAGCTCTCTACTAGTGACACATGCAAAATAGTGCAAGGCAGCTTAGCCCTAAAAAGGGAAGGTAAATAACCTCACATATACCACCAGGTACCTCAAGATCACAATATGCTCAGAGGATGTCCAAGGTACAGTGATGTACTGAATTGCTCATATACTAACATCTTCAGTGCAAAATAGTCTGTCCGCAAGCTGCAGCTTCAGTATTTACTTACTGGATCTGTTATACATATTGGCTGGCAGTCTAAAGTTGCTCTGAATTCCCTGATCATCTTTGCAAACTCCCAGTTTGGACAGCTGCTGTCAAATTCCTGCATGGAAAAAAAATGGACGTGGAGGTAATTAACATGTAACAGCAAAAAAGCCCCAGAGCATGATAAAACATCAGGTGTATGCAATTAGAAATATTTCTCAATATCAAGAATTTTCTAAAACTATAATCAATCCATCCTTATGTACAGCTTCATATGAACAGAGCCTGTCCAAAACATGGTTTATTTTCAAACATTGCGATACACTGTCCTTAAGCAATGTCCCAATACAAGTGTACATAAAGTACTCCACCTGTGCACGCTTGGTCCTGATTTCACTGATTTGAGCTCTCTTCTCTTCCCTCTTGTTTTTCATTTTCTCCATCTCTTTCACAATGTTGGATCTTCTCCGAACTAGATAAAAGCATTTCTTTGGATTAAATTTCCACACTAGGTTTTAAGCACAAGTATTTCAGCTTCTCCAGGTTGCTGCCAGACTAGCTTGTACAGGAAACAATCATCTTCAGAAGGATGTCATTCATCTTGCAGCATTTCCTCTTCCCAACCAGATCTACCCACCACAAACCGCCCAAGAAGTCCCACTGCCACTCTAAAGTAAAGGCATCATTTCTATGGTGATACCACTGTAATAGAATTACACATCTGTAACAAAAAATACTGAAGTCTTACTGCCAAATACTTGAAAAATACTCAATCTTACTGACAAAGCCACCTTTTTCAAGCTTTAGCCTTGGAGAATACAGGGCAGCAATCGCATATAGTGATGCATCACTGACTGGTGAGGCAGTTCTTACCCACAGCTCCATGGTACCTGGGCTTACTGAGGAGATTCTGCCAGGAAGCAGGTGATCCTCTGTATTTCCATTGAGATTTGTCACTGAGGCTTCTGGAACACAGTTCAGCTTGCTAGTCCTGGTTCTGCCAGCTGCAGAAAGAAGCCAGACCAAACCCAGTAATTATATCCCTAAGATCAAGAGCAGTTTTATAATCAGTAACACCTTGTGGATCCATAGGCATTCCTCAACTCTGGTTCTGGATCAGGAGAGAGAACTGTCTAAACACCTGTGACAGGTGTGCAAATGTTTTTTTTTAATCATTTGCTGACCACCAGCTTTTATTCAAAGCTACAAATCAAGGCCACACTAACTAGACAAGAACTTACTACCAAATCTCTTATTTCAATGTCTTGTAAGCAGAACAAGGCATGCCCTTAGCTACTCATTGTATAGGTCTGGTAAAGGTAAATAACTACAATTTACTAATTTAATTAGGCTCAAGTTCTTGCCTTAATCAACAGATGTAGGTAAAACTACAGCCAGTATAGTTACAGAGCATGTTGTCAGCAGTACTAAGGCACTTCCTTTACCACTCTGGTGCTGTGAATACTACTTCATGCCGTTAAGCAGATCCCATATCCACGACTGTAGCTATGTGCTTAATAAAGCCCCTCAAGGCAGGAGCCCTGAATATTTACATTCTGATAGACCTCTAGGCCTCTCTTGCTTTATATAAAGGAGTAGAAGTTGCTCATTCCCTTGGGATTTGCAGTTTACCTATTTAAATGCATACAACCCATGTTGCCTCATGATAAGAAATCACTGGGTTCTTTCTCCACTCACCAGGAACAGATGAATTGTTTCTGGTTTGTGTAGAAGTGCAGGGATCTACCCCCATCTCATTTTCCTGGAGGCTGCATTGTGATTCTGCAATAACAGACATCCTGGAACGGCCACGCACAGCTTTGGAAACACAAATTCAAGGTCAGTATCATGCCTCAGACACTTGCAAGTATTCAAATGCTCACAAAGTGCAGAACAGAAGGGAACAAGGCGTGGCTAAAAGGATATTTTCCAGATCTCTGATGCATTAGCAAAGTTCATCAGCAAAAATGCAGGGGGTTGAAAAGTGATCATGAAATACACCACTACAGGAAAGCAAGCAGTTCATTCCAGATTTGCAGTTCCATTGAATTTCTTTCAGATACCACTAAGGATTCACTAACATAGAAGCTCCAGAACCATAATACCTAGGAAGGAGAAAGTTACAAGTTTGTGAAATCTTCTAAAGCTTCACACTTGCAGAGCTGTGTGAATTAGCTGTTTGATGGTGACAGTAGTACTGCAGCCTGGCAGCAGTCATGGGCAGCATCACACTCACCATCCCAGCCAGCACCCATGCTCAGACAGGGTGCGTGGTGCACGATGGATGGGGAGCTTGACAAATGCAGCTAAAAGACTGTATAATCACAACAGAAAATCTTTGGACAAGGTCTTTTTGTAAGGAGGCTCCACTGTTACATGTCAAGGTTATTTCTTTCAGAGAGAAAGTCCATCACAAAGCTTCCTAGGGGAGGGTTTGGAGCATACACCTCAATAGATTTGTAAAGACAGCAAACCTGATATGAATAAACAGAATTGTGATATGCAAACTACAGCTACCTTCACCTCTAGCAGTCACAAGAATTGATCCAGAATTAATCACTATGATTTCTAAGGATACCAGATCTATTTCAGACCAAGGTTTAATTTCAATTCTGGATCAAATTCCCAAGAACCATATCCACAAAATTCAGTGCTCCTGTATTAACTCTTTACCTGCAGTCCTCTGCTCAGGTGTAGAGACATTAAGTGTCGCTGCCGCAACTTTAGGAACAAAAAGCATCAGTTTCATTACACTCAGAGGTGGCATTTTATTCCATTTGTTTGTCACACATGCCCAGACCTGATCTCATCACAAACTCAGCATCACATTTTCTGTAATGCTAGCACTCGTGTGCAGGCATATTGACTGGAGGATTGCTGCATTCAAATGGGTTTGATTCAGGTGATTCTTATATGAGGTAATATGCAGTATAATCCAAAATTCTTACAGAAGACTAAGGCACTATCTGTTTCAAATTCATCCTGAAAGCACTGCTTCTGCTTCTCTCACTCCCCGAATGAGATGGGGACAGACACCTCCTGGATCTTGTTTAGTTTGTTTGTTTGGACCAAGAACCAAAACCTGTAGCTGGTATTAGCTTTCTAATTGGCACAGTGCAGCTTGCAATCAGATGAACACTCATGGGGTTTAGCTAGTTATAGCAACAGATAACACTAGTTGAGGAATACTGAAAACATTGCTTCTCTCTTGTACTCTGAGCAGGTCTTCAGGGACAAGAGTGAGCCTGTAGGAAAGGCAACAGATATTTCAGATTTGAAATTAGATTCTATACTTCAGGAAAGCCATGACCTCCATGAGGACACTTTTCCATCTATCAGTGGCTCAATTAACACACGTCTTTTTCCAGCTAGCTACCCAACTCCATTAACTGACCTATCTAGAGACATTCATGACAATCACATCATTCTGCTTGCCAGTTCACAAAGTTTATGGATTTCACAAAAAACTCTCTGGATTTGAGGAAGATCAGGATGTTCTAGCACAGAACAACTTTTGACATATTAAGCTTCTTGGACTACTGCCTCTCTGATACAAGGGGATTTGTACTGTTGCCTTCTGGTACTGGCTTCCCTGTCTTGTATCACATACAAATAAGGCCAGACAAGCCCAGCTGTTTTTGTTTACAGCTCAGTTGCATAGGAAAGCACAAGTTTCAGCTAACTGTGCCCTTGAAGAGAATCAAATTAGCAACCATTCAACCTCAGCATCACACAAGTTTATTACAAACAGACCTATAATGCTGCCAACTTGCAATTCAAAAAGCTAAAAGAATCAACTAATAAGCTAAAAGAAGGTAGAAAGCATGAGAGTTCAATTCCTGACTCCTCAAGAAAAGCCTCTTAGCAATCTAACGCTCTGACATCTCTATCTTCTCTTCTGGCTTTGCTCAAAAACATTGCACTGCCATACAATCACTGAGCTATAGCACACCAGCTGGTGCTTTGGCTGCCTGGTCCAAAACATCTTCAAGGATAAAGCTCTAGTTATTATCTAGGGGGACTGTTTGAAGAGGATACGTCCATTTGTCACTGCTATTTCTTTCTTGCCCTTTCCACTCTCATTTTGACACTTTTAATCTTAGTAAGTGCCACTTACCTTTTGTTGTTTGTGGCATTTGCAAAAGCTCCATACAAAACTCCTATACTCACTGCCACAGGAACTGCCTAGTGACATTTAAAAGCAGCATCAAGGAATAACTACAGCAATACTGCAGAAAAGGGCAACACACCAACAAGCCCCAGCTCACAGGAACAGGACAGCAATCTGTTAGCAAAGTTTCTGCACTCTGGAGTCCAGAAAGTCCGTATGAAACATTATGCTCTTAGCATTGTCTGAACGAGCAGCCTTACGATGCTACTGAAGATTATTAGGACTACAATGAAAACACACCACGGTTTCACAGGGGTATAGCACAGAAAAGAATATTTCCTCACCTTCCCGTGGAGCAGGGATTCTTGAAAGGGTTGATCTACGCTTCTGTTTCTGAAAAAGCAATGAATGCTGTAAGTTATCAGAGTAAGCTGCAAATCCCTAGCACAGCACTTCAAGACAACATCAATACAAGAATTTCTGACCAAAGTCTAACTATGAGATACAAAAGACAAGCTAGAGGTCTCAAACTTTAAGACTAGATATTATTTATAACAAGACCTATGCTGTTGACGCGTTAGTACCTTAGGAGAGACCAAATCCCTTTAAAGCACTTACCTGTACACTTACATTCTCTTGCAAAGGAAAGTTCTCTTTCAGATCACCAGCAGGTAGTTCTGATAACTCAGGATTTATTGTTAACACATCTTTAATATCAACCTACAAGATCAAAAGCACAATTTTAGAGAGCAGAATATTGCTGCTACCACTTACGGCATGTTTATTTTCTTTTTAACCTTTACTTTCAATACATGCAAACAAACCTGACCCACTGCTGCCAAATGCTAAACTAAAATTGACCAGAAGGGCAAGACAGCAGTTCATGTTCCAAGTAGTCTCCTACATCCAAATATGCTGGAAGAAATGTGCTCCTTAAGCCATTTACACTCATCTGCCAAACACCATGCAGTTCTGCAGGTACACTAAATCACTTCTGAAGACACAAGCAAAGCATATTTAGCATCAGCTACTTTAATCTCTTGCTGCTAATCTTAGTAAATCTCAGCCACTCTGTGGCTTTGGCACTAAGAGAGCATTAAGCATTTACTGTGATTGTGCTTACTGAAATAAACTTCAAAGACTTCGGGAAATGAAGGATTCAACATTTAATCCACAAATCAATTCATCTGCATTTTCACTTGCTATTGTGAGTAATTTCACCTAGGGGCAGCTAGTGCTGCCTGCCTGACCCTCCGCTGGTCACAATCCTGGTCTGGGGCAAGAAGGGGGAGCACCAGCAGGCAGACAGCCAAGGGCAGGCTCTGGCATAAGAGAGAGCAGCTCTCAACATTCCATTTTTCAAAGCTGCAGGGGCTGAAATCACCAGCGCACAAAAACTCTGGTGTCACAGCAGCTCGTGCTAGAATTCACTGAGCAAAGCAACACAAGCACTGCTTCAGGAAGTCCTTGAGTTCTCACCTAACTTCCAAGTTACTTATATAAGAGTCCATAAGAAGAGCAAAAACAAGCAGGTGAACTTCTGTAAAATGTGGAGATACCACAACCTAGCATAAATGATCTATAAAGTTTGATTTATATGGAATCTGTAAGTAACTAATTGGAACGTGAATTGGCTCGGATTAGCTCAGAAACACACATGTGCACAGCATAATATGTAAGTGCATATACACTTACTTATGCAAGCATATAAAAAAATGCTGAGTTTTGAAGCATCTTCATGAAGATTTTCTATCATAACACATATATGCAATCTACCCAGCAATTATATCCAAATCTGTTTGTTTTGCATATTTGAATGCAGTAGGCACGTAAGTACTGTAAGAACCAGCTTCAAATAACCAGCCAATAACAACATTAAGGTTTTAACTAAATGTCAGGCTATGTATGTTTCCAGACAGACCAGCAGGACAAGTATGTTGGCTCCGTTACCAAAGGAGATCGTGCTAGGTGTCAGGATTTCAGCTACATCAACCTCAAATGCCCAAGACTCACCCCTCACCCCCATCCCACCTCACACAATGTTTACATACATCCGTGAATAGATTCAGGAAACCAAACTCAGCCCTCTTAGCGTCACATGTATAAGCCTTGACGAAAGCCTGAGGATCACTGCTGAAGACAGAAAGGCCTCAGGCAGCCTGCAGGGAAACGGGGACTTCGGGGGTAGTCAACAGTCCACCACCGAGGCCTAACAACCCCTGCTCACCCGCAGGCCTGCCTGGTGTGCGCCTAGCCTCGTTTCCCCTGCTGACAGTGCACCTGGATGAACCGGGGCAGGGCCGCACTCACCTCCTTGCCCTTGACGGTGCCACCCTCGCTCCACTCCACGAACACGGAGGTCCCATCCACTCTCACGGTCTTCGCCTCGTGGATCTGGCCTGGAAGAAGCGGGCAGTGAGTCCCCTCCCGGTCCGCCGGGACCCCCTCGCAGACAACCCGCTGCCCTGCCCACCCCTCACCGTTGCTCCTCTGGATGTTGATGACGAGTCCGGGACAGACACGGCTGCAGAAGCAACGGTCCATGCTGCGGGCACAGAGAAAACGAGCGGCTCCTTGGCGGCGGCGCTGACCAAGTCCTGGTGGAAGAGCGCGTGGTCTAAGTGGGTCTAAGTGGGTAGGGGGCGTGGCCTAAGGGGAAGGGGGCGTGGC
>JAVHNF010056333.1:22890-35870 GCA_034783455.1 Micropsitta finschii
GGAAGGGGGCGTGGCCTAAGGGGAAGGGGGCGTGGCCTAAGGGGAAGGGGGCGTGGCCTAAGGGGAAGGGGGCGTGGTCTAAGGGGAAGGGGGCGTGGCCTAGGGGGAAGGGGGCGTGGCCTAGGGGGAAGGGGGGAGGTAAGTATTATTGCTCTCATTATTATCCTTGCTCTACAGATGATGAAAATAAATCATGGACCTGTAAGAACTCACCCAAAGCCATGCACTGACTTACAGCTTAGGAACATGCCCTGGGCTTCAGTCATACTCTCAGATTGCTAGGTCTCATTTCTTTTTATTAAATCGTAAGGATGGACTAATGAGGGAACAGTCTGGGAAGCATCCTGGGCCAAATCCTTAGCTCTGCTGCCAGTACACCTGGTGAAGCTGAAGGGGTGTGTATGGGAGTAGAAGTGGCTATGGGGCATTCCTCCACTTCCTGTGAAGTAGGGCCAGCCAAGGCCTGAAACAGGCCTGACGCAATCTATAGCAGCTCTACACAGCTAAGTCATTGGTGGTTAAATTGTTCCTATATGAACAAGGACTGGGACATCTCTTGCCCTACTTCTTTTGCCCAGCACAGAAGTGAAGAAACAACTTTGGCTTTCATTTAGGACAAATTTATGACACAGCAAGGCTGAGGCTCTGCATGCATCAGAAATAGAGATCTAGTTGCTTTAAAATCCCCTCCAAAATAATCTTTCTTCCTCTGCCACTTCTCTCTCTGTGTCTGTGCTGTACAGCAAATTGTTGAGCAGGTTCATCCTACAGAGAAGCAGGGCTGAAAGCAGTCATCCCACCTATGGATGTGTACACAATCCCCAGTGAAGCTGCCAGAAAGTGAATACCAATGCCAAGCAGCAAAAATTGGCTCTTGATCTGTATGTATGTATCTGAGCTAAGCAAAGTGAGTGTGATCCTTATGAAACTGCAGGACTTAAAAACTTGCAGGTGCTGCAGAGGCTGAAGGAACTAAAGAAATACAGAAGTGCCCATGAAAGTGCAGCATCTGGGGCTGGAAAATTCACTTCAGACGACTGGACAGATACTCTTGGATAGTTTTTGAGAATCCTAGCTTAGAAACTTCCTGTCCAGCCCTTGAAATTTCCCTTCCTTTATTCTATATTTTAGAAAAGATATTTATTTCATAGGTCAAAAATTAGCAAATCACATTACTAGATAGCATATTCAATAGAATGCATTTTGTGATTAATGGTTTCGTATGGATAAAGGCTATATTTTTGGAACAAGTCACCTGTCAATAGAAAAGAACAAACCACAAACAGATGAGAGGAATATAATGAGTACCTACTTCCTATGGCAAAATCTGCAAAAAGGGAAAAAAAGTCATGGGCCACAGGGCTATTATGTGGGTAAATGTGGTACCTGGGAATTCAGACTCAATATTTATTTCCTAGGAAGCTATATGAGTTAGAGCTCTGAATGACTTTCTCTGCCCCATAAAATTAAAACTCCTGGATATCGAAGGTTTTAATTAAATGAATAATACACTATAATTTGGAACTGTGCAAACATTTTACTGCACCGATAGCAAGTCTGGCTTTAGGCAAGGATTTCCGGTGGAGGTTTTATATGTTGTAGTCTATTAAATGGAACAAGGAACAAACCACTTACCTTCAGGTCTTGTAAATTCTCTGAACGTAGGCAGTGAAATGACAGTGTGGGAAATTGTGTGGACTGGATCCAACACACAGTTGACATCATTAGGTCGACAAGACTTAATGCAACGGATAGTATCTGTCTTTTCAAGTCTGACACTAAGAGAAACGAGAGAGAAACACGCATATATATTCTGAAAATTAATTACTTCTTTGTGTTTTGCAATCTGGGGAGCTAGAAACTATAATTGATAGAAGTGTTCATTCTTCACCTCAAAAGCTGAGACAAATGCAGATCATCAGAACTGCTAGACCACTGAAAATCTTGGCTCAGCTGAGTTGCGGTCAAAATCCCCTTAAATCCAGTTCTTCGAGCCAGACATGCGAAAACAGGGAGAACTGTAGAGCATGAGATACCAAGATGCCATGTAAAATCTCTTCCAAAGTACAAACAAGACCAAACAGTTAGGCCCAGATCTTCAGCTGCAGTGCACTGACATGGTCCCACCAATTTCAGTGAAGCTGCACTTATTTGCACAAGCCTTTTTGTACTCCATGTGATATCAGCCATATAAACAAGAAACAATTCCCACTCTGGAAATCTGAAGGACCAACTTTCTTTCGCGATTTTCAGTGCAAAAAGAGCCAGAAAAGCCTCTCTGAAGTCTTTTTGTTGTGGTTTTGGGTTTTTTTTCTCACATGCCCTCTTTCCATTAAAACTGAGAAAACAGAGAGGAATGGAATCCGGGAGAGGGAAAAAGTTAACCACATTATTTAAAACCTCAAAGATAGAATTCTGAGTCTGGGGAAATGGTAAGGGTCATTTCATATTCGATCTCAACCAGCTGCTCATTCGTCCCTGAAAGTCTATTAAAAGTTAAATGACGACTTCTCACCCTTGTCCACTAGAGTGAATTTAAAGTCACTTACAGTTCAAGAACTTCACACAATACCCAGTCTGTGCTCATGAGAGATGAAAGGGCTATGCTGGGACTTACAATGTGACTAAGCCCCACAAATGATCTCAACTTTGACCTGCCCATTTCTTCATATTTCTAAGTAGAAAAAAGAAAAGGCTGCAGTGTCAGAGGGGGGGAACTAAAAGATTAAAAGGAAGAAAAATTCACTTGAGTAAAAGGGAAACAAAAATGGAAGCTTTAGTTTGCCAGATACCTCTAGAAACAAATGAATCTTGCTCTTTTCAAAATGTGTTGCCTAAGTCCACACCTACAAGCCATCTTTTTTCAGATGTTCAAAGGGACTTTATGGCTCTATTAATACCAAATACATCAGTGACTTCTTATTACGTGCTACCCACATTTGCTCACCAAAGAAAGCAAAGTCAAACAAGCTGATATTGCATGAAGCTAAAATAAAGATAAAAGAGAAAACATGAATCAGCATTAAGGAAATCATTCTTTAACAGATGTGAACTGGCATAGTCCACAGGAAGGTAATGAAGCTGCCTTAATTTACGCCAGCTGAGCCTGGCTTGTGATTTTCACTCTGTAGTTGATGTTTTGAGACTGGCCAAGAGAAGGAGGCCAGGAGAGACCCTTTACTTCCCACTGTTACCTGGGTACAAAATTTCATCATTTCTTAGACATCTCACAGAGAACAGAATATGGCTTTCTGCTGAAATGCTTTATGCTGGTCATTTCAGAACAAATTAGTTATGGATATATGGACAAAATAGTCTGATCTACAGTAACAGATTACATCCCCTTAAACCTCAGCTGGCAAATTAAGAAAGGACTTCCAGCTAGCTGACCCTCATGTCTGTGAAATAAGGATCAGCTAAATTACACAGGTGAGCTCCAGCTTAATATAGTCTATTTCAAAATACATAATAAATAGAATTAAAGCAAAATGTGCATCATGTGTGTTTGTTTCCCTCTCCCCTATTTTTCTTTTTTTTTCCCCTGCGTGCATATAGAGGAGTTTAGCAGACATTTACATCTATACAGCCATGCAAACAAACACTGCATCTTTCCTCGGGATCCTGCTGAGCTGGGGTCACAAGAGCCAAGTCAGACTGGTTTTACTTCCGACAACATGTTTAAAAATGCTGGAAAAGTTCTTTAAAATCTTTTCTCTTCGCATTACATAATGCAAATAACAACTATAGCATCTTCTAAAGGTCTTAGGGACACCAATAAACAGTAACTTGCATAACTCACATTGGAACATTATTGCTAATGAAGTACTACTGGTACAATATATACAGCATCCTACATTTTCTTAGCTGCATTTAGATAATAGGATTTATATGCAGAAACACTGGTGGGAGTGTCTGAAGCACTCAGCATTGGTCTGCCTTTGCTCCTTCCTAGAAAGAAAAAGGAGCTTTACTCTTGCCTTCAGCTGGAACAGAATTTGGCAAATAGAAACATTTCTGAAATTCTCATCCAAAAAGCCAGGAATTTAAGATGAAGTTCTAAGACTTGCATTCATAATTCTCACTTTTGATTCACTGGAGTAAAGCATTCTGACATGAATTAGGTACCTTGCATACAGAAACTGAGGATCACAATGGTCACAAGTGATTTGGGTTAGTTCCTGACTAAAACTGGTTTCTAGATCAATCCAGCTTGTAACCATACATGTTACAGACAAATGTTTGCCAGTTCTATTTTTTTTGCACCATTTTTCTCTCCTCTTATAGATCCCACAACTTTTTTTCTTTCTTGCATGCTCTGTCCATACTACTAAATTTGTGTTTATGCTTTCATTTTCTCCTACCCAAATATTCATTCTCTTATCACCTTTCTTTTGATATCCCTGCTAATTGCTTCAGCATATCCAAAGTACAGTTGAGTAACACTTTGTTCTCTCACTGCTTCAACATCCCACTTTTAGAGAACTCCTGGAGTAATTTCTTTGACAACTAGCATCTATTTAAAATCCTGTTATTTGTTATTAATGATGTGCTCTGATCTAAAATACTTTCTATTTTTATCCTTACACATCACCTTTACATTTGATCTTCTGATTAACTGATGTTTTCCTTTCTGCTCATGTCCTTCTATATTAGGGACAGTGAGTGACAAAAGTTTCTTTCTAAGTGCTGAGAAATGTTTTTATTCAAACCTTTCCTTCAAGTTTTCTCCCTCTAACAAAAATTGTAGCTCTGGAGCTGGTGCCTCTTTGAGACCTTCTTCATTTAAAAGAGAAAAAAGCTAAGAAACAGCTCAGTTGCTCTGATTATTTTGCAAATAATCTTTTCCTGAATATAATTCTTCATTTCTTCTTGGGTCCTGGTGTAATTTATTTTCATATTCTCTCTTAGATTCAATTAGTAAGTTCTTTGGTTCAGGAACTGTGATTTCATTTCCATTTGGAAAGAACCATGCACAAAAATGGCACAACATAATTTCATACAAGTTCTTGAAAGTTCCAGCCACATTGAGCATTAAAGCATCTAATGCAGGAGAATCTGAGCTCCATGTTCTTGAATTACTTGCTGAATGCAATTAATATAGTAGCATTTTACAATACTGAGGGCCAAATTCTCACACTGCCTTCTTTACCTGCCAAACAAATATATATATATGCTTGCAAAAATTAAGTTTATTTTTGAATCTTTATCCTACTTAATTACGGCTTCATAATGAACTGGTAGCCAGAAGGCATTTATATACGAGCATCTTCTGTGATAGTAAGAAACCTCGTTAGTTCAAGTAGCATGAGCTTCTGCTTTCAATATTTAAAACTGGGACTCTATCCCCACTGGCAACTTCTGGCAGCTTTATAAGTATGTGTCAACAGACTTATTAAACATTGGCATTCCTCATGAGACTCAAACTCCTGTCAGCCAGCTGGGATAAACTTCGCCTTAAGGAACATGTAATACTCTGGCAGAATGCTGCAATCATGCCCCAATCTAGTCCTTGGCTGATGATGAGCCCAAGAGCCTGCAGCTTACAGCTAATAGAGTAATTCCTTATGTTCAGGTGATTAAGGCTTGTGATCTTGGCTTAGAATGTTTGCAGTTTCTAACATTGTACCTTTCTTGTGTCTTCTGCATTTATTTGGTGAAGCATTCTTTTTTTTTTCATATGTGCATTCACGTGGATTATTCTTCATCTAAGGACTGACTATTCTGCCTACCAGGCAGCACAGATATCTGAGCCTAGGATCGTGTAAAGAACACTGATTTTTAGATCATACCTCCAGGACTGAGCTTTTAATATTTATCAATACAAAGACTGAAGAGTAAAATAAATTCTTTTCTAGCTCACAAAACAAAAGAACTCTGAAGAAATTCCAGTTGTATTTTCTACATTTTTCTTGATTGCATAGAGGTGAATGAAAAAACTTGTAGAAGTAAAGGAAGAAAGATTTGGATATTGGAATTCTAGCTTATCTTTCAGGGCTGCTAGGGTTCAGTTGGGATTTTTTGGGTAGTGGTGGTGGGTAAAGTCTTTAAAATTAAATATTTATCGACTTTGATATGGAAGTTGGAGAGAGACCGACTAAATATCTTTTTCAAATGTTCCTATAGACACATCTCAGGAAATTGCCTGTGAAATAGAAAAGAGCTCTCTGCTAGTAGCTGAATGCTGTTAGGAATTTCATTGCTGTTTTCCCATTATTAGTTTTTCAGCTCAGTGGAAATTCCACAGAAAAGAAGATGAAAAATCTCAAAAATAAATGTTCTTTAGAAGAGAGTCTCTTTTGTACCATCTTTAGGAGTCAGAACTGGGATCTGTACCCAATGGAAATCCTCACAGGCTCGCTGGCTACAGCAGATCAATAACTAGTGCAGCTTGAGAATATGGTTACCCATTTTCAAAGCCACTTGTGTGTTGGGGCACTGTGAGGTCCTAAGGGCCTAAGTTACACCCTTTAATAGATTTTCAGAAAATGCGCAGGAAATTTGCCCCTGAATTGACGAAACTCTCTAAAGATGTCTCAGTTGAGACAGGTCAAATTATATACCTATTTTGATTAAAAAATTTAAACCTAAACATATGCAGCTGTGTATCATCAAATGAAACTAACTCCACTACTGTGTGAAGTAAATGAATAGTTTTCAGTACTCAGTATACTCAGGCAATAAGCTCTTGGACGCCTGTTTCTGCTTTTTATAATGACACAGAGTGCATGTAAGAATCTTCCTAAATTGAGACGTTCAGTTACAGGGGAAAGTGGAGAACTGTGATGATGATGGCAAATAAAATGCAAGTGCAGCATGCAACCGATGAACTAAAACTTTATTAAAACTGGGAAATAAAAGCTACTTTTAAAAGAGAAAAGGTAGCCAATGATGCCTGTAAGTTAGGGATCAAAGCTGTGCAGAAACAAAGATAAAAAGCTTGGCAATAAATGTGTTGACAGTTCCATGGCGGAAAAGTTGCATTTGAATTGTCAGAAGAAGGTCTCTGGGCTCTGTGATTTGCCGCTGCATGACCACAATGCCACTGTGGTTGTTCACTTTTTTTGTGGTGAAAAAACCCTCCTGGTTCCCGCTGATGATGGACAGCAGAATTTTATCCCCAGGGACAGCATTGGAAGGGCCCATGCGGAAAATGTCGGTGGGTACTTGAATGTTGGTAGGAAAAGAGAGGTGATAGTAGGTTATTCTCAGAGGCAGGCTCTGGCACTCCTTATTTTCATTACAAGGCAAGCGCTCACAGCGACTGCAAGAAAAGTGAGAACACAAGACAAGAGGAAGATTAGCGTACATTTAGCAAGCGTGATAGGAGAGCAAGGGCAGTGGGGGTGGGAAAAGATACCTTGATTTGCATACTGTACGCAGCCTGGCACCTCACTTTTGTTGCAAATGGGCATTTATTAAATAAGGACGAACTTTTCTGTAGCAGTTGCTTTTGGAGGAGCATTGCCATTTTCAGTAGTGCTGCCCTTTCTTAGCACGCACAGATGGACTGAGTCTGGCACCTCAGTGCGAGTGAGAGTTTATTTGCATCTAGATCAGCTAAGCTCTTCCCAGGAAGAACACTGCTTCCCCCCTCCCTCAGTTTTATTGTTTTGTTGATTGGACATAATATTAAATAAAGGAAGAGATCCTAAGTGCTTACAGAGTTGACTGTGTCCTACTTGGCGTGTCTGGCTGGATTTTAAGACTGAGCAAAGTATTCTGAAAACCACAAATATACAAAGATTCGGCCTTTCTGAGGGAGAAGAGGCACTTTAGATACTGCACTAGTATGTTCATCATCTCACAGCATACAGAGGAATGTAAAACTTATTTCCGACAGTGCCTGTATATTAAGTTTTATTGACTTTGAAGGAAAACCTTACTCCTCTTGATTTGGCACAGTATTCCTCTGTGCTACCAGGACAGCCAACATGAGTCAGTCCTAACACCCATCTAGGAAAGCACTGAAAGCAAGATCCAACAGCTTGATGTCTCCAGCATGTGACCTACACATTCAGTCCACTCTTACGCAGCCTTGAGTTACAGGAATAATGCTGGTGAGTAAGAAAGTTGCCCTTTGCTGTTTCTTTCCCTTATCATGAGACATTATATTACAGTGAAAAAGTCAAGAGGACTAAGAAGAAATCTCCCATACAGGCTGAAAGTGAACAATGAACATCAGCACTAGAAATCATGATTTGTATGGAGAGAGCGATCTCCTCCCTTTCTGTTACTGAGAACTGTGAAGTTTCTCCAGTAGGCTATGGCACAGACAGATATGAGCATGAAAGTCATTGCTATTAAAGAATGTTGTAGTCTACCAGCACATTAATGGAGATCTGACATGCCATGATACCTGATGGGTTTGAGAAGTGTTTGAAGAATTGCATACAAGGAGAGTTTATATGAATTTCAGATTAAAGATGCCCAGCACCACATTCAAGTTGTGGTGAACATCCTCTCAAGACAGGTGTATGGAAGTAGAGATAGACATGATGATCTCACTTGGATATTGACTTTGCAAATTTTGGGAATGATGAGGTTGTGCATTTAGCTGCAAACTTGCCTCGTGCACAACTATGACTCAATTACATTATGTACAAGAGCCTCTCCACTCAAAAGCAGTATTAAGTTGACAGGCTGAGGCTTTCAAACCTAAACTATCTACTCACTCATTTACTAACAAATGCTCCAGCATGAACGCCTGGCTTGCTTCTTACTTCTTCAAGGACATGTGGGTGCACATTTCATTTATTTTATTTTGACATATGAAATTGAGCTCCTATCAGAAGTATCTGGTATCAACAGAACAGTACCTCATAAGCAAACCCCACTTTGTTGCCAATGCATTGTGACCTGAATTCCAGGAACTTTTCATTATATGCAAAATAAGCACTTTCAAGAAGAGTAGTTAAAAGCACCCTCAGTTCTTCAGTTAATGTGTTCTTATATTTTCTTTTAATACCACTTGCAAATGAAAGTACAAAGCAATTCTTTGAAGACTTAAATGCATTCTTAATTTTGTTCATCTGTGTAAAGAGCATGCACAAGTCCTCACAGGATGACCAGCTAATTAGGTGTGGATACTCCTGGAATACTTTCAGGTATAGCAAGTTCTGCATTCTTTTCTGAAATGTCATCAATAATTCCACTAAAAAGAATTACTTGGTTTTGCTGAAATCATGAAACAAGTCAAGACAGTTAATTTCTTAGTTGGAAATGTTTTCTTTATGTAAATCTTTTTGGAATCATGTACCTGCTCCTGAGCATTTACATGCTCATAAAAATGCCCTGATTTATTCTTTTATAAATAAAATACATTTTATAATAGTATATAGATTTTTTAAGAGAACAGAACCCTAAAGCTTCTAGTTTCCTAATAACAACTTTCTCAATCAGGACATTTTCCTGATTCATTTCTGGAGACAGATGTGCCTGCATCTAGAAGCTAGAATTATTCAGAATTCATTATCTTTTATCACATTCTTTGGTGGTGCACACTACACACTTCGCTATAGTTTTAGTTACTGTTCACTGATTGTTTCATCAAATAACCACAAAGGAGAGATAGCAAATATTATTGCTTTCAAGAACCAGAGTGCATTCTGGGGTCATGCACCACAAAGGCAATAAGCAATGAGCATTTAAATCTCAGTGTACTCTTTAGACCTTATTTAAATGCTTCCCTTCGGTGGGCAGAAGAAAATCATAAGGCAAGGGAATCCAACAACCTACCACTAGCGAGTAAGCAGCCCAAGATCCGGGATGCTGCGCCAGCTCCGTGGCACCTCAGGATGGATGAGCTGGCAGTGCAGCCACCATACCCTGCCACCACGCCGTGTCGCTGTGGGAGAGAGCACAGGGGACCCAGAGAGAGAAGGGGAATGCTGAGGCAGCAAGGTGCTACCAGAGAAACCCGGCCCAGGGCCCAAGTCAAACACGCACTGCTTTGCAGTGAGGTGGCGTTATATACGTCTTTGCAAATATTTGCCATTAGGCACATGAGCAAGAAAAATAAACACATGCTGCTGCTAAACACTTTCCCCCGAATTTGTTCCTGATTATTTTAGCTCACTCACTACTCTGTTCTCCTACATTTGATTTTGTGGCTGAAATGCTGGTTTTGAACAATTTCTCATACTGTGAGTTTCATATACAAAACACTGGTTACTCATAAAGGAAAAGAAAACTACTAGAACTAGAGAGATTCCGTTTTAGGTGATGAATACAACATCTAATGGAGAAATGAGGAGAAAATATTTTCTACCTTCCCTCCTGCTAATTTCTAAACCTAATTTTTACTCCTTTGTGCCCAAAGAGTTGAGTGGCATGCAATAACTCCTCTTGTGCTGAAGAGACAAGAACTTTATATTAGCAGGATTTATGACTTTGTAATTTACTTCATACATGGAAAACATTTCAACATGCTGAACAACTAAGCGAGTCTTATTACTAAACTATACACTACATATCTCTGAAATTTAACCCTATGGATTTCCAGAGCTGTAATAACCTTCCAGACCTCCTAGAATATACTCCATTACAATGGCCTTCGCTTCTGCTATTGTTAGTCTGTATTTCTTTTCAGTAGGTTGCACCACACCTTGAGGCCCAGGTGAGCTATCAGCCAGGCCGCATCATCACATCATGGATCCCTACATTGATGTTAATAGAGCAGCTGTGTAGAGAAGGGGGGTTTTGTCTTAGACTAGAACTTAAAGGGAATGACAGCTGGTTTTCACAGATATTTCTTAAGCAGAGGAGAATCTGGAGTTCCACTTCAGGCCGACACAGGAATACAGCATCCAGCAGTACAGCAGACAGGATGGACAACCTTGCATGTCCCTCCTGTCTGGAGCTGGAAAGTCTCAAGGAGTTTTCAAGCCGTAGAAGAGACAGAAGCTCAGATCTGCTAAATCAGAAGACAATCGTTTGTTGCTTTTTTCTTAAATGAACAAAACAATGTGTTGCTCCCTAAGCTTGTTCTTGGAAATAAGTGAACTGCTTTTGCCAAAATTTGCCAAAACTTGAGTTTGAATCAGACACTTGGCATGTGAAATTTTAGCCATTGGTTACATTCTGGAAAAATTCTAAGCAGTTAAAACCAGGTCCCAATAATGAAAAGTGTCAGGTAATCTTAATAATACGCAGACATGCCTAGAATATAAAGACATTTTTCAGTCTGGCTCACTGCAGCACACATTTCTGACACGCCGCCATAACCACTTCTTTATCTTTTCTGCTATTTTTCTTGGCTTAAATATTATAAATGTTAGACTTCAGTGTCACATAAAGAGAATTTAATTGTTATGAAATTTGAAAACAAAAAGTGTTTGGCAAGGCGGTAGAGCAAGTTAAGTTCTATTGTGAGCAGATCTTAATTATCCTTGGAAAAACACCAAGCCTAAAGGCTGATCAAGGGGAAAAAAAAAAAAAAAAAAAAAAAGGGAAAGCAGAATTTAAGCAAAAGAGATAAGACCTTCAATAAAATTGTTACCACTAAGAATCAGGCCATGCCAGGCACTTTGCTGGCCTCTGGGAAAGGTTACACAGGCTGTCTCCTCCTGAAGCTCGGTGCATTTATACAGCATCCTGAGCTTTCAGCCTTTGACATAGGATGATTCTGCAATTACTTCATCTGAAGACAATCACCACTGCAACAGCCACTATGCAAAAATCTCTGCTTTAAAGGTATTAGGTAAGGAAACTTTTGGATCACTGAGGACTGTTGTCTCTATATAAGAGTTTTCAGGAAAAATAAGAATGTACAAACTTGGATTTGTAGGACTGAGGCCTATTAAATGATAGCTGTTCCAAAGAAAATATTGGAGAATAGGGTAAAAAATCCCATGAGGTGCCAACTGGATGGAATGGAAAATGTGTTGTCTTTCTTATGATGTGCCAAGTTGGTGAAACTAAAATGTGTTTTGAATAAAAAGGAGAGGGAAATGGTATCTGTGTTAGATATGATGTTGTAAGAAGCCAACTATTTTGATTTTCAGAACCCTGGCACAAAGTTAGGTAAGAAAGCGATTTAATGTCATTATCATGCAAAGCCTATTGAAGATATGCTATCTATCAGCTATGGTGGGTTACATATGCCAAAAAAGAAAAAAAAAAAAATCAAGAATATTTAAATTCATTTGTATGTTAAAGGGTGCTAAAGAGCTGTCTTATCAGACTGTTCCTCAGTGGGCACAAGGTAACACAAGACATAAACCCTGATTCTGGCATAGAATCATAGGATCATAGAATGGTTTGGGTGGGAAAGGACCTTAAGATCATCTAGTTCCAAGCCCCATGCCATGGGCAGAGACGCCTCACACTAGACCATGTCATCCAAGGCTCTGTCCAACCTGGCGTTGACTCCTTCCAGAGATGGAGCATTCACCACTTCTTTGGGCAGCCTGTTCCAGTGCCTCAGCACCCTCACAGTAAAGAAGTTCTTCCTTATACCTAACCTAAACTTCCCCTGTTTTAAGTTTAAACCCATGTTTAACTTTAACAGTGTTTAAGTTTATACCATGTCGGTATAATACTCGTATACTGGCTAAACATGAGAGTACCCATCTCCCCATTGAACTAACTTGAACATTTTGCAATAAAGATAATGAACTCATATTCTCTTTGGTTTATGCAAACACATTTTTTACAATAAATTTAGTAACTGTCTGTAACTGTTGAGGGGGAAAAATCTAATAAATCCAACAAGATAGTAACTCAAAGAATTAAAGTAATTAGAACTTCACTGAGCAGCTATGGGGTTTGTGTCTGACTCATAGCCTAATTATACCCCTAGCACATCAGAAGAATCTCTCCCTACGAATCTGTTTGAGTTTGGCAGAGTAAGCCATTACAGGGCCCCAAAAACCCAGCCACAGAAAAACAATTCGCACATTCTACTACTTACAGTAATATAATACTAGCTAACAGGATGTTAGGATGACAGAGATACTCAAGGTTACATAAATATCAAAAAA
>JAVHNF010056334.1:0-16180 GCA_034783455.1 Micropsitta finschii
TGGAATTCCAGCCCATGTTTTTTCACTCCTCCCATAGATCTCATGGTTTTGAATAGGGACGGATATCCATTTGTGTCCTGTTTTGCTTGTTCCTCCCATTAACCCATAGGTTGCTATTCTCAAGTCTTGATGAGAAGAAAATATGGACTTGGTGAACAATTCTCTCTTCTTTCAGTAGAAAGGTTTGTGCAAAGAGCTCTATCACAGGCTAGAGAATGCAACAGTATCCTAGGCATCTGTGCAGTCAAAGGCACGCTCAAGTGCTCCTGTATGTCAGCTTGTATAAAAGACACACTATATATGAATACTGCAGCTTCTGGATCTCCAAGTGTCTCAGAGGATGCTGGAAACAGTGTGGCTTCTTTACCTTCCAGGCACATTGCATAGGTAGGAGGTTTCAGAGATGTGCAGAGCAAGTTGCCTCGCTATCTGGTGTACGTCACCAGTGCACTCCAGGCTCAGCAGGGAAAATGTAGCATGTATTCAGGTAGCAGTTTGCCTAGAAGAAACCTTGGGCATGCTGACTTGTCCTGTTCTGTTGGTAGCTTTTATTACATTGTCAGCAAGAGGAGCATGAAAAAGACCAAAGGCAACAGAACTTTAGGCAAATATGACAGATAACAGGTTGGCTTTTAGGGATTAAAATTTAGTACAATCATCATTAAAAGGTCAAGGAAGTCATTGGATCCATAGTAGACTTAGCTAAAACTCCCTCTCAAATCAACCTAACAGCTAAGCTGGACCAGTTTGCACCACTAACCCTAGGAGCCTGGGTAAAATATCTTATGCCATAGCTGTTCAGCCACAAGAAAATGAGATTCACAAAAGCAGAGGAAATCTTATTGCCACATATTCCTTATTTAGTGACATATTGGTTATATGGTAGAGCTGTGTGATGGAAACACCCTCTATAATGTGTGCACACAGGAGTGCAGAGTCAGATGCTTGGATCCCTCCTGTGATCACTAGCAAAGAGTAAAAGTGTATTAAGGAAAGCAGCAGCAATTCTCCTGGCATTAATGCACAACATTACATTTGCATTCGTATCCTTAGCAGCAAGATAAGAAACATCTTGCCAACAGCCACACAGATTTAATTCATGTCATTATTTGTTCCATTCTAGCCCTTTTAACACACTCTCCTGATTTTCCCATTACGAATAAAGAGGGATATGGTTCTGTGCAGTGAACTGTAAGCTTTTACTGCCCAGTATCAAAGTGTATTCTCATCAGGTTTTAAAAATGGATCTTTTCTTTGCTTTCACTATGAAGAACCCAGCTCTAGGCATTCTTCAGTAATGCGTGGAGGAATAACACCTGCCAGACTGCATGTCCTTATGACAGGCAGAGGGAAAAGGTGAAAGCAGGCCATAGACAGACAAGCGTCCATTGAACATAATGCTCTGTTTTGACCAGAAGAAAAATACAACTGTAGTTTTGGAACTGCATGGAAAAAAGTGGTGTGGAAGGAACTTCAGTATCCCTGTTACCCTGATTTGGAGTCAGAATTTGTGTTCAGATGGAGTAGCCAGGCAGTGCTTCCAGGTCTTCAGATTTAGATGCATCCAGGGTTCAATGTTGGCTTTTTTTTATCTCAATAATCCTGGTCTTAGGTCACACCTGAGCTGCTGGAAGACTGAAGGTGAAATTAACTTAATACTAACTTAATTACCCACTTGAGGGGGCTGTGTAATGGCTTTTGGGTAGTGACAGATTTTGGTCCATTATTTTGCTGAATTTTGTACAAATTCATAAACCTAGAATTAACCC
Source organism: Micropsitta finschii (assembly GCA_034783455.1). Classification (NCBI taxonomy): domain Eukaryota; kingdom Metazoa; phylum Chordata; class Aves; order Psittaciformes; family Psittacidae; genus Micropsitta; species Micropsitta finschii. The sequence goes on from JAVHNF010056334.1 coordinate 1,770, forward strand.
TAAAACTTCTCTTCAGCCATTCAGTCTCTGACCAGAACAACAGGGGACTACACAAATTTGTCCACTGATTTGTTTCCCTTTTCCTCTTCTTTGCAGGTCTCCATGAAATCCAGTGTTCCCTGCCTGTAGAAAACAGAAGAATCTTTCTGAATGAATTATCTGAGGTCAGCTTTAGTGAATGCAAATTTAGTTTGTCATTGACAGACCTGTTTTTCATCATCTTCTCTGGAGTCGCAGTCTCCATTGCTGCTATTCTCTCAAGTTTCTTCTTAGCAACTCTAGTACACTGCTTCCAAAGATGTGCTCCCAGTAAAGATGATGATGACGATGAAGATGACCATGAGGATGGAGTTGGGGCTTGCATCCAAGACTGTTAGCTTTTCTTACGTATGTAACCTAGTGCAATGAGAGAGGCTCAATTTCTGTGATCCTTAATCAAACGCTGCATTTAAAATGGAAGATTAGAGGGAAAAAAAAGGGTAAAGCTCCAGTGTTTTAAAAGACTAATAATTCTCAGCTTCCACCTCATCCTTCTGGTGAGACGCAGATCCCTGTAAGGGCTTGATAACGTGTTCTAATCACACTTTGGAAAGAATGGGTGAGATGAAGGCATTTCAGCTGGAAAATAGGGAAGCATTTAAAGTAGTGACCTTCCTGGGTCTAAGTAATGAGAGATTCTCTTAAGTTCACACAAGTAACAAAACGTGATTAAAAGGATTCCTGGAGTTAGAGAATGCATTAGAGGAAGGTTGGCATTTTCTCTCTACAAATGTTCTTTATAAGCATTCATCCTCCATTTAGTGACAGCAGTTGCAGGCATCATTCAGCCAAAAAAAAACTTTTTCTATAAACCCCACAATTCTGTGTCTGAGTCATGCACTGCAGCTGCCTGGCACCTCTTTGGTTATGGCACAAATACTGAATTTAACGTTCCTTCGCATTTTTAGATGCAATGAAGTAAAGGATTTCCATCCCTTGTAATGCCAGGCACAAATAACTGTTGCAGTATTCAGTCCATTTAGTTATTTTAAAATATCAAGGGCTATATTTGGCTCCTGATTATACTAGAGTAGCACAGCTGAAATGAACACCATGATCCAAATTGGCAACTGTATAAACAAGAGTGGAATCTGGCCCAAGATGTTTCTGACTGTATTATAGATTTGTCAAAACTTGAGCTCTTCTATATAAGGGTAGATATTTTTGTTAGAATTTAAACCAAGACATTTATTACATGAGATTTTTGGACTAGTGCTGGACAGCTTTTTAGGATAAGTATATTTTTAAAATATTTGTAATGGAAATATTTTTTTAAAGCACTGTGTGTTTAAATATCTAGAGTAGCTGTGAGTGCTTAACATAGTAGTAAATGATCTAAGGACTGTATGCTATTATCAAAGAATTAGATCTGATAAAAAGTAGCATCTGTTTAACCACTGTAAATGCTAAAACACTCTTTGGTTAAAATACTGCCTTGCTCAGCTAATATAAATGGTCTTTTATGGACAGTTAGTTCCAAATCTCTTCTATCTGTTATGCATATTGTTCAGGCAGACAGGAATTAATCACACTGTGTGTTATGGGTTAATACAGCCCAGTAGCTAAGGGACAAGGTCAGGATGTGGTGCTCTGGGGTCTTGTCTCCATCTAACAATGATCAAGTGGAAGAACTCCAGCAAATCACTCTCTGCCTGTGCCTCAGTTCCACTACCTATAAAACAAAGATCATAATTATTTTGCTTTCTCAAGTGCTTTGAGATATGCGGGGGAGAGGACACTATATTGGGGCAATGTGTATTGATTATATGTGTTAGGCTGAAGCAGATGTTATGCAGTAGGTCTAATCTGATCTCATATCAAGGTGACTTCACTGACATCAATGAAGTTAATCCACTGGCCAACTGCATTTGCAATGGAGTTTGCACCATGCTGAGGTCAAAACCAGGACGAGAGTGTTTATTTCTGTTAGGTCTACAGCTTATTCAATGCTACTTAATGCTACTGTTGTTAAGGTTGTTATTTCTGCAAACACATTGCAACAGAATGAAGTAGGGCAGTGGGAGGATGTTCTGAATCGATACTGTCTTATTCTATTCTGATTCTCTCCAGAAGAATGAAATGACATGATTTTCACTGTGTAGTGCCATGACTATAAATAACACAAATATATTTATAATTTCAACATGGGCTTTCATGTTTATTTGTACCTGGGTATGAAAAAAAGGAGAAAAACTGTGCCTGATTCATCATTTGTAAGCGGGGTTTTGCCATGTGGTTGGACATCCACAGCTTGCTGCCTGGTGCAATTTGTGCAGTGTGTGCCTTGGCAACAAATACAGATGTTATCAACAGTTTATATTTAGAGCTGTGCAAATTGTCCAGTCATGGAACAAGAAACTGGGTTACACTTTTTTGTCTGTAAGTTTTATTATGAACTCAAAACCTGTCATCAGTTAGTAAAATGATTTGTCCTACCCTGCTTTCCAGTGAGACATCAGTGAATGTTTCAGCAAGTGTCTATCCTTCCTTTGGTAACAAACTTATGGGTTTGGTTTTGTTTCATAAGGCTGAGTAATGTTGCAGAGGTCACATCTCAAACTCTACTATTTTGACTGGGTTGTGCTCTTACTTGCAGGTTCCTCCTACTGTGGTGCCTCAAAATGAAGATCTAAATTTCTTTGTAGTTTGTAGCTTTTTGTTCAACCCAACATAAAGCCCTGAAAGCACTGATTATATTTGGAACGTAGCACCCTTCACAACAGCAAGGAACAGACCAAGTTGACACCCACATAATCCAGTGCAAGTTGAAGAGCAAGGCTTAGTAAAGCTTTACTTATGAACCTGCCATTCTGGATACTCCATCACATCAAAGTGATTTTGCAATGTATGTTTTTTTCTGGATAAGAAACTTTAATGATGTTTTCCCCTACTAAGTAATGTGTATTTTATAAGTATTGAACTCATCCAGTTAGCAATATTTATTCATCACAAGCATCAGCAGTTACCTACTATTAATACTGATTTTGCATAATTCTCATTGCTAGCGAGACTTGGATTTAGTTCTTACTGAGAGTTTTCTTATTTTACGTAATCATCAGAACAAGACATTCTCCTGTTGGGACATTGCCAGAACCAGTGATCAGCATAATGATCCCTGCAGAACTTTGAAAGCAAATTTGTGGCCTAAAGGCTGCATTATTACTGCAGTTTTACCTCCACAAAGATAGTAACATGGAGGTAATCCCATCTTCAGCTTTGTGGATGCAGGAAGCATTCCAATGCCAGGATGCTCCTGTGGGTGGGATCCAATGCTCCCTTCTCAGTCTGTGGTAACCCCCGTTAGATTAGTGAAGCTAGAGTGGTGCCAAGTGTAAGAGCTGAATTTAGCTCCTTGTGCAGTACATTTCTAGCTCGAGAGGCACTGCCTGGAGGTGATTCTAAATGTGCAGCAGAAAGTTTATCTTCATTTCCAGTTTTCCTTCTAAACCAGCTTTACCTCAGTGGTGGTATCTCTTGCTGTCAGAAAAGAGCAGACATTTTACCTGCTTCAGAGGGAAGGAAAGATACTATGCATGACCCAAATAAAATGTTGCAGGCTCAAAGAGCCAGAAAGCAGCTGTCACATTGCCTGCAGATATGTCTCCTTGATGAAAAATGCTGGAGCTTGGTATGTATGAGGATCCAAAAAGTGTGCAGTAAAGCAAATCTGCATGGTGTAATTGAGATAGGGTCTGACTTTTTGCAAGTGCGTGCTTTGGTTTAAATAAAACCTCCTTTAATCCACAGAGTATTAAAATGAAGCTCACCTGAAGGCACTGTCCAAACCCAGCATTTCATCCATCAGCCAGCATCTTTTTGGGGTAGCTTCAGTCCTGCTGTGGTTCTTACTCAGATGTGATATTAATGGATCAGTTTTTAGAGCAGCATTAAAATGCATTGAGAAGGGACCTTGAAGGGATGGTTCTGGAAGCTCCTAAAGAGGAGCACACTGCTTGCCTGCCTCTAGTGTATAGCAGAGAGTGAGCCAGTGTACACTGACTGTGAAAATTTAGCCTGGCATACACAGAGGTGATCAAAAATGGTCTTGTCTTTCAGCAGGGGAAGAACTCTGTGCAATCACCTATATATGTGGATAGGGTGTGCACGCTTGTTCAGTAGGGTGAAGGTTATGTGTATAACAATACTAGAGCTTGCTGTAACTATCACCCCTGTAGACAGCCTCAGTGGAACAACTGAAGCCTGATGGGGATGCTGAGCTTGAGACAGTCCTTCATCCCCAGTGAAGATTCCTGTGTGCTGGCTTCAAACCCACGAGAGCGACTCTCTGCAGGACCTTTTCCTGATCAATATGAGCTGTCTACCTGCTATGTGAGTAAGCTACTTTAGTTTCCAGGGCTGCTAGTTGGTGTGTTTCTAAGTTCAGCTCATGTCCCCCTAAAATAAAGGAGCAGGGGTTTGGATATCTTCCAGATCTGACCATTCCTCTCAGGGAATGATGCTGTGTGATATAACCTCATTTACTGACCTCTGGTGACACCTGGGGTGCTCTGTTGTGGAGGTAAGTCCTTGTGATTCCTTGTGGTGATACTGAAATACTGAATCCCTGCATACTCTTTGCAAAAAGAAACTAGAAATACACATCAGGGAATTAAATTTCTTGGAGAGTAAGCTCTGCCATGGACTCGAAGTGCCAAGTAGCCTGTAATATGCAGGAGCCACCAGAAGCACTCACTTTATGTTTAACCTTGTTAAGCATTTAACAAGGTTAAACGTTTAGTAAGGTTAACATTGGTAACATTTATTTTGTTTAACCTCATAGCAAAACAACTTTGTCATAGAAGTGTAGAAAATAGCTATGGCAGAACCTCAGATACATCACCTACAGATAGATGATGTTTTGTAATAAAAAAATTTGGTTTTCTAATCAGATTCCTGCTCTCATCTTGCCATCATCTTTCTCGTTGTGTCTTAGTTACTGTATCTTCATATCTTGATGGTATCTAGAACAACAGAATCCCAGTTTGGTACTGTTTCTGCAGTGTACAGCAATGCAAATCACCACCAGCAAGAACCAACCAGCAGACTAGGACAAACACAGTTTTATTTATGTTGACCAACCATCCATCTATGTAAAGTGTTAGCAGGAAAAAAACTATTGCATTTTAAGCTGACAGAGCAACAGGAGACCTTCTGTTGCAGAGCAGAATGCCTGAATTATGATGTGTCTTTCCAGTTCTCATCAGTTCTCACACCCCACCCAGAGCTCCGTGAAGCCATGTGAAATTGTGTAACTTTGGCTTAGCAAATGTGCTTTTTTGGGGAGTTGTCAAAAAACATCTGAGTAAACACTTGAGAGCAGGCTTCTATTGTTAGTCTTGTGGGAAGTGAAAAGTTTACAGGGAGGTAAGCAGCAAATGAGGAGTGAAACAGCTTGGGCCAGGGTTGCTCAGCAGAGACAAGTTTGCTTCAAAGCAGCATTGTTTTGATCTCAGCTGCTTTTTCACCAGTTCGTCAGGAGTGGTGAAGTCTCAAGGTCAGTGAGTTTGCACCCAGGTATGAAGCAGTACAGTATTTCAAGCAGAAATTGATGTCAGTTCAATTCCTAAAGTTTACCACTCCCAGCCAAAGCACCATTTGCTTATTTAAAAGCTTTAATTTGAGTCTGGAATGGGAGATGTCACTTGGTAGGCTGTACAAAAATCTTTTATCAGCTCAACCGAGAAAGTCAAAAACCTCCTTCCAGACAATGGTGGAAGCAAGATGTGCTTCAGTTGTTTCAGTATGTGAGGTCATTTTGACTCTTCCTGTAGTTTTTATCCTGGTGATGCTACTCACCAATAGTTCAGCAAAGACCAGGCTACAGATGTTTAACACCACCTTAAAAACTCCCCTTAGCTGGAAGAATGAGCAAAAAGGAATAGAGAACTGAGTAGGAAAGCAGCTTTTTGACCTTTGCTTAAAACCTGACTGTGATGCGGTTCAGCTAACTGGCGTTCTAAGGCATAGCTTGCTGCTGCTGTGTGAACGTTTTGCTCTTTAATTAGGGCAAGTGTTGAAAGACTTTGCAGCAGAAATCAAGTTTGATCTTCATGGCGTTTAAGAGGGAATGAAATGACTGTGAGTGTATCCGACAAACAATCCTAACCTATTTTTGCCCATCAGTTTTTCTCAAATTGAGAAACAGTTGCTCAAGAGTAGATTAAGTTTGCAATCTGCAGTGGGTTAAAGTATTACTTTAACCTTGATCCTTTGAAGATCTGGATTCAAATGTGAGTTTGAGTCAGAGGAGGAAATGACCAGAATAAATCCCTTAAGGTCATTTTAGTCAGTTTGGCAAATGCATGGAGATGCCCTTATTAACAATATGAACTGTATACTTGAATATAGGAAAACAGGTCTCTGAATTTCAAAAGACTCCATATAAATTAGGCATTTGGATGTTGGCTTCAATTCAGATTTCACTACTAGATTATTTGTTACCTTGTCCTTATCTTGTAAAGATTGGTAGGACTCCATTAACTTTACTACTGTGATATGCTCATTTACCTGATGAAGATAGTGGACAGTGAAGACTGCAGTTGTGTGTATGTGTGTGGTTATTCTCTAAGTTTTCATGCAGAGAGAAAGAAAATAACTCAATGAGAGCCTTTTGTAGGGGTGTTCTCTATGTATGTTAGTAACTGAGTCTGTGGTTTCTGCATTGGAAGGTGAATGCTGATTTTATTTAGGTTTATAGGTGGCATTATTTGGAGGTTGCAGACCCTGTGCAAAGAGAAGCCCTCAGATTTTTTCTGGAATCAGTGCTATTGTGCTGTGCTCTGTGAAAGGAGGATCTGACCCTACTTAACAAAACTTGACTACAGTCTTGTGTAGCTCAGGCAGCAACACATAAGTTGTGTTCTAAGCACATTCCCTCAATCTGGTAATCATTGTCCATCTATGTCCTAGTTTGAAGATGGATTTATAATGAACATCTTTAATCTCAGCCTAGCGCAGCCATCTGCTCTATGAAGCAAGCTGGCACTTCAAAGCCATTTTTTGCTTCAAGGTGTCTCTTTGTAGTCTTACAGAATGAATAGTGAATCATTTCCTCCCACCAGAATTAAGCAAGATCATAACCTATCTTGGTGTGAATGGAAAGACAGGTTGCAGAGAGCACCACAGTCAGCTACAGTACTAACTTTTGCACTGAGGAAAATAAAGGCTCATCAGAACAGGTAGTACGGATGTATGTTTGTCCTCAGAGGGGCCAGAGGGGTGGAAGTAGTGGTTACGTCAGCCAGGTTTGTGTGGGGTCATTTGCCCAAAGAAGTTGTGGATCCCTGGACATGTTCAAGGCCAGGTTGGATGGGGCTTGGAGCAACCTGATTTAATGGAAGGTGTCCCTGCGCATGGCAGAGGGTTGGAACTGGATGAGCTTAAAGATCCTTCCAACACAAAACACTCTGGTTTGTAGAATCTCCTTTGTGGTACACTTACATAGAGTAAAATACAGAGGGCAAAGAAGTCAGATGTTTCCTATTTTGTTGCATCCTTCTTACTGCAGACTTCAGAGCTGTGTATTGCTGAACACAGGAACCAAACTTGAGCATTATTGCTCTCAGCTGAGTGGTAGAGAGATGACACACTGAATGTGTTAGATAAGGGGGTGTTTAACTCCTATGGTGTATGAAGGAGGGATTTTCTTGCACATAGGATTGATCTGATTAAAGCAAAAACCAGATAACTTTGTCAAGACTAAGCTGTTGGATAAGCATCTCTGCCATGCTGGTTTAATTTATTACTTCTCAAAATGTTATAACCAATGATAGGAATTTTAGACTGATTGCTTGGTTTTGGTTTTAGACGATTTTTGATCTAATAAGCATATGTGGAGAGGATTTTAAGATACAGGGTCATTACTGTACCTCATTTTCATCCCTGCAGTGTTGCTGGGGTGCGGTTTGTATGCACTACACATGTGAGTTCCAAACAGTACACGTGCTTTGGCAGACAGTACTTTACATACCCCTTTTACTGTATTACAGGCACAGAAATCAAGGCTTAGCACAGTTTCTGTCTAAAACCCATGGTCACACAGGAATTAATTCCAAAACTGGGTTTCATCAGAAAACATTAGATTTTAAATTTACCTACTACCACTTTGCATCTTTAAAAACCTGATGTAAATCACATGGAAGAGAAGATTTCCCCCTGCCCCTCTACTGCAGGCTGTTATCAAGTAAAATGCATTTGGAGACAGAGTCAGTGAAGGCACTCACTTCATTAATGGAAATAATTTTGGGGTTATAAAACTGTTTTCCACTGCCTACTGTTGGTTGAAATGAACTTTTTGGTCTGTCTTGTATTGCAGCACTAGAAAATTAGGGGCATCCAATCTTAAATGGAAAAGTACAAGAAGCATTGTCTCAAAGTGATTTGTAAGACTTGTCTGTCTCTTTTTTCCGTGTTCTTTACTAGATAATGATCCCCCCTGCTGCCGCCTTCAGATGAAGCGATTTTAAATGGATGAGGTATTAAAGCTTTAAGATAGGGGTTTAAAATAAATGAAATGCTATCAGGACTGTAACAGTAACAGATGTTGTTTCCACCAGATGGGTGGTGAGTTAATCACTCAGTCAAATCCCACTTTCCACGGTGCTGCACTCGCTTTCTCTACTTCTGCCCTTTCACCAAAGCCACGGCATCAACTCAACAGAGGCTGCTTTCCTATGGTCTGTGGCTCACTCTGCCAGAGGTACCAAGGGAGAAATCTCTTTCTCAGCACTACCAGCACACCATGCATCATGCAGTTGAGTTTGCCTTACCTGGAGTGTGCTTTCTAAAGCCCTCAAATCAGGAAGGAACAAGAGCTCAGGCTTAAACCTAGGTACATGCTTTTGTCCCAATACATGCAAGACACAGGTAGGAATGTGCTGTTCAGGGCATTGCTGTGTACTTCACAGCTGCAAAGCAGGGCTTTTAGGGATCTGTTTGTGTAGACATTGGAAAAGCAGCTCTGAACTCCTGTCTTCTGAGCTTGCTGCTTGTAGTGCTTTTTTTCAGAAAGAAGGAACTTCTGCATTCAGTATGAGATTGAATAGTTACTATGTCAGATATATTCAATAATACTGTTGCTTTGAAGAAAAGAAATTCATCACTGCTGACTTATTCACATCGGTTCCAGAATCCTGCCATTTCACCAGTTAAAACTCACAAATTATTTCCAAGTCATCTCAGAAAGCAACTTGTGGTTTCAAAATGGCAGATTTCCTTTGAGCTGAAACCAAATCTTTTGGTTGACTCATTTAATCTGACTTTGTTAAAAGAGCCATTAGGAGAAAATTGGTTTTAGTCAAACTGAAAAACACCATTTTTACGATTGATTATTTATTCAGGTCTAGGTTCTCACTCCCAACACTGCAGCTAACTCAGTGAGCAACTGGCCAAGGCAGTTAACATTTCTATTGTGTGTTTAACCATCTGTAAAATGGATATGATACTACTTACCTGCCCGATGCAGCCGTACAGAGGCTTAATTTTTAATCAAGCTCTGTTGAAACACTTTGAGCTCATTGTATAAAAGATTCATGGAGAGGCAAAACACTTTTATTACACTATTCTTACTTTTGTAAGATTTAGGTTTCCAAGAATAATACACGGTAAACTATATCGTGTTCTAGAAATAACACCATAAAAGAAACAATCAAGAAGCCTAAGAGATGTCCTGGGATGGAGAACAGACTTTGTAGCAGTCTAGGGTTCCTTCGTCCTTATTAATTATACATGTGGAGCAACTTGTTAATGCATTTCTAAAGACACATTGACATGAGCTCAGACCTCTGTCCTGACAGGCAGTCTTTTGAAGGAATTTAACCCCAGGATAAGAAGGAGCTGGACAACATAGTTGAAGGCATTTCTGTAAAACCACAGGAGACTACTGTCAACACAACAGATTTCCTGGGTCCAGGTGAGAGACCAGGGAGTAATGGAACACCTTCATGGGGAGCTGGTTATGAATAATTTCTGTAGAAGGCCCTGGCATTACATTTCAGGTTGATTGTTCATGGAATATGACCAGGTATCATTCTCTATGTTATATCTCTCCCTCCTATGCCCTCCAACAGTTTCAAAAACAATTATAAAAATACTTAATTTTACTATTAAAGTACCCAAGTCATGCAGGAGTTAGGTTTATGGTAAAACATAATAGCTTATATTTAACAGCCAGCAGAAATGGAAACCAATGGTTAGTTATATTTGAACAGATTGCCTAATATATTCTAATATATTCAAATCTTCCCTGCTATTTTAAGCAAATTTGACACTGCTTTGCAGGCACAACCCCCCCCCCCCCGGAATTGCTGTTCACTTCCCCAGTAGTGGGGGTGCAGTATTTGAAGTGCATTGCAGAAGTGACTGCACACAAAGCTCTGTGAGGTTTCCTGCTTTGTGCCATCTCAGGACCTCCCACCACATGTGTTTCTTTATAAGAGAATGGAGAACAGGACAGCCCAAAACTTCCACAGACCAAATTGTGGCAATTTCTTGATTCCATAGGTAAGTCAGGTCATGAGGAACACACACCTCAATGGGATATGAAGCTATTACAGGGGTGCATGCATTAGCTTACAAGAGTGTTATTGTTTCTTTTTTGGAGTCATTTAGACAATTAGACTTTCCTGGTAAAAAACTGGAGTGGGCTGAATGAAACAAAAAGCATTACTGGGAGAGACATCCATACTGAGTGTCAAAACTAGGATATTACATTAGTTTGATTATTTTACATTGTGGACTCACAGGGAAGTCCTTCCAAAGCTAAATATCACTGTGGATTTCTCAATTTATGAAATGAATTCTTTAAACAACCAGGTGATTTAAACTACTGATTCTGAGTGTGCAGCTTGAGATATCCTGAGAGATTTAACCTTAAAGTGCTGAGCTCCTGCTGCCTTGAAAATGCCAAAAGTTGGTGGTATCCAAATGGTGTCAGTATGTTAGAAAATCCTGTATCTGAAGTTTAGCATTACCTCTTTACCTGAAGACCTGATCTCTTGTATAATATGAGTTCTGTGGAGAAAAGATTTAAAAATATAACCTAAGACATTAAAGCCATTTCCAATATTACAGCTTTGGATTTAGTTGATTTAGTGAGTTCTTTTTCCTCTTCCTTTTCTTTCCCATGCTGTTCATAAATACCTTGAACAGCTACAGAGGTTAAAGCTTTATTCACCAAGACACATCCTCATGAGGCACAATGCATCTAATCCGTAGCTGGAACAACCCCGCAGTATTAAGCATGTAGTTTATGCTTGTTGCTAGAATGTATGGAATTGACCAGACTAATATTTTTCTCTCTATTTACTGGATTTACTGGATTTATTATTATGGATAATCTTTAAGAGCAATCATATCATCAGTAACACTTGCCACAGCAAAAATCCACTCAAGTTCCTATAATTCAAGGTAGTTTGGCCGGTCTCAGCTAAATGGTGATTCTTTTTTCCCTGATTCATTGAAACAACCATGGAAATGACTAAAGGCTTTACTGGGGGTGTGACTTGATAGGATAAGGCTTTTAAAGCACTGAGCAGAGTGAGAACTGCTTTTAAAGGATGTTGCCCACTGCTGCTTTCATGAAAGCTCTTCTTGTGAATTCCAGATCTCTGAGACTTTTTACCAGAAAAGCTTAGGAAACTCCTCACAAAATCATTTGCAAAAAGGCAGAAAAGGTGGAAGTGAATCTTTTAAACCTGACCAACTAGTCAAGATCTGCTGACAGCCTGTGGGCATTGGGAATGATGGCTTTCTTGTGGCTTTGGAAATTAGTAGATGCCTTGCTCCAGAGAATAAGGGACAACAGGAGCAGATGTATCAGAGATTTCAGGTGGACTTTATCACTCAGTCAATATTCCTGATGTTTGAACACCATAGACAGTAGCTGTGCAGCTTCCTCCTTCAGACTGAGGCTGTACTTGACTTGAAAGAGTTAACGTTCTCTTACTCTTCCTTTTTTTGTCCTTTCTCTCTGCCACTGGCTTTCATCTGAAGGGCACGCATACTGAGTGATGTTCACATGATACCAGTGACACCAGCACGATTAAGCGTATTTCTGAGTGTGGCAAATTACTATTATGAAATCCCAGTGCGCTTGATTGCAGAGTGACTTTGAGAAGGGATCACACATAGGAAGGTTATGAAAGGCTCAGTGTTTACTGCAGTAATGCTGACTTACTGGAAAAAAAGTAGCAAGAGTTCTTTAAATAAAAAAGCTTGGGAGATTCCCAATTCATAGCCATTTGGCTGAGTACATCTGAGCAAACATTATGTTTCTCTAAAATGAAAGGGGAAACTATGCTCAGCAGGAATTCTTAAGGTTCCCCCCCACCTTTGGTGACTCAGTGGAATGTTTGCCAGTGATTCACTCAAAAGGGATCGTTGTCACTTGAGGCTGTCCTTCCCCTCTAACACTTCATTTTAGGAGGCTACAGGAGTTCTATCTCCCCATTCCAGTCAAAGCTCAGGATCCCCTATATCTGCACTGTGCCCAAATTAAAAGCAGAGTAAGATTCATACAAAAAATTATGACAAAAGCAGGAGTAGGAGGAGAAACAGGCGATTTGTGAGCTACGCAATCATGGAAGTTGCCAGAAAAAGAAGCACATCTGAAAATACAGAAGAGCAGTAACCCACCTGCTGAATTATCGTCAGCATCCAAGGCTGTGTTAAAGCAAAGAGATAAACTGTCCCTGCTCCAAACACTTTCCTTTTCAGTGCAATTAGCAAAGTAAGAAAGAGCAGGCAGTTAATGCTCAGGTTTACAGTAGGATTTTCATCACACCAATGGGCAGCAAGGTATTTTCATGGGGAAATAAGTCTTTATTATATCCTAATAAATAAATATGATTATTACTTTGCTTTTTCTAGGCTTTGTTCATAAAGTTTTTAGTTACGATAACCCAAGTAAACCTTTAATTGCTTTTCTTGCTTTTATTAACTATAACAGCAGCAGGTTGTGATTACTGCATCCATAAGCAATTTTCTGACTGCTTAACTAAAGCCTGTGCCTTCTTTTTCATGTAGACTTAAGAATGCCTTGGCATTCCTATTAAATTACAGTTCGAGCACATCCTGCCTCCCTAAGTGCAGAAATATTGGTCTTTGCTATATTTTAGCAGTGTTTTGGAGCTGCTCTTTATGCTGTATTATACCCAAGGTGTTACAGTAGAGCTCAGCATGTATAAGAATCTTATTAGGCCGATGAATAGGGGAAAACAAACAACCAGCAAAACATCCCACCAATAAAAAGAACATCTTTTTTTAAGTGTCCCTGATTTGGACTTACTATAGCTCTCAGATATTGAGGCAAATCGGTTTTATTTTAAGCAAGTTTGTAATAAATGTGCCCTAGATTTAGCAGTTGTAACAGTTTCCCTGCACTTCATTCAGTGAAGCAGTGACTTCAGTTGTCTTGTCTTGTCTGCCTTGCTTAGGCAAACACATTTGCTCTGATGGGTAAAATTAGGTGTGTGGCAAATGCAGATCTCTCCATCTTGCTCCTTCCTTCCCTCCAATTGAGGAATATTATTTAAATATTGGCTGAAATACACCTGATCCCTGTAAGTATGGATACAACATATAAAAGCCCCTGAAGTTTGGATAGAACCCCTATCCAAATAATTGTGACTTCTTAGCAAACTTTTAAGCTGGGGCAAAACATGTCAATCGGTAGATCAGTAAACAAAAAATGATAATTCCCTTTCCTGATTATCTTCATTTTCTTGGCCAAGTAGAGCATTCACATGATATTTATTTTAGGAAAAACAATAGAGTCTTGTTTATCTGCTGGCTGGAATGTGACAATTCCTGTCTGCTTTGATTACCATTCCTAGCTGAATTACCTAGTTTAGTAAGAGGAGACTTGTAGGGGATTTGTATTCTGCCTCTATTGTAACACCAACACATTTTCCTGATGATGTGATATGGTTTCCATGTGTAGGTGGCCACAGCCTGTCCTGGGTTTAACCTGAGCGACCAACTGTCTGAGGTTAGATGTTAGACCATTGACAGTCATCTTTATAAAAGGTTATGGTTTAAAGTTATGTGTTCTTGGAATTTGTTTTCTGGGTGACATCTTGTACCGCAGAGAAGCCAAATGTCTTCAGACATGTATTTTGCACTTTGCTGTAAAACCTGAAGACAATTGCCTCTGAAATCAAACTCATGATGGCAAAGCTTTGGTACAAGTGAACTGATCATTATTGCCCTCTCTGTGAATCACAGAATTCCAGATTGGTTTGTGTTGAAGGGACCTTAAAGCTCATCCAGCTGCAACCCCTGCCACGGGCAGGGACATCTTCCACTGGAGCAGCTTGCTCCAAGCCCCTGTGTCCAACCTGGCCTTGAACACTGCCAGGGATGGGGCAGCCACA
>JAVHNF010056335.1:0-11742 GCA_034783455.1 Micropsitta finschii
TTTTTTTTTTTTTTTTTTTTTTTTTTTTTTTTTTTTTCCCCCCAAAAAGCTTTGCATGGGCAGAGAGGTGACAGTTCCCTTATTTTCTGCAGGAAACTGTCTCAGGTGTTGAACACCAGTTCTTCCAGGTGGCTACAAGCATGTGAGGGCCAGCAGTTTTCTCCCCAGAAATACCAGGATACAGTGGGTGGGTTTGAACAATGCTGTTTTCCAGAAGCAGACTGGGAATAGGAAAGTTGTATTTGGCATGGCTTGACCATTAATCCAGCAGATTGCTGCAGTATCTCTGTGGATAGTTCTCACTGTTCAGTGAAGTGCTGAGCAGAAGTACTAAATAAGAGTGTACTTAATTTGCACAAAAATGTACACCAAAAAGAAGTGCTTCAATATAAAAGCCAAGTGCTCTGGAAGTACAAAATGTCAGAAATACAGTTGCCTCTAACACTTGAAACGACTTCTAATGCTGGCTATGATGCTGTCATTAGTAACAAGCTCACTCAACTCTAACCACCCACAGTCACCTTGTCGGGCTGGATGCTTCAAGGGGTATTCAGGGTTTCAGCTCATCCCCATGACCCCTGTGTGGGCCCTGTGCCATAGTTGTTGCACTCAGCTCTTGAGTAAAGAAATACACCCTTGGTGTGCTACTCTGTCACTCACCTCGCCAGTATCTGTGGGTTTCCCCAGGAAGCACCCTTCTGGCCCTGCATCCTCTTCTCCCCCCACCCCTCATGCTCCTCACTCCCCTGTGGCCTCCCACCCCAGTCTCCTTTCTTGCAATTCCCAGTCCTGCTCCATCTGCATTCCTTCTTCCTTTTCCTGGGATCTTCCACCCCTCTGCCCACCTTTCCTGGGTTTTATGTTTGCTTTGCTTGTTCAGCTTCTGTGTTTTGGTTTTTATTGGGATTTTGTGTGTGTGTGTGTATTTTTTTTGTTTGTTTGTTTTCTTTTGTGGTTTTTTTTTGGTTTGTGTTTTTTGGTGTCCAGCTCCCTGTTCCATGTTTCTTCCCTGCTCCAGGATTCCTTAGTTCCCCTGCCTTGTCAGGCCACTAATCCTGTTTCTAATCCCAGTTTCAGTTCAGGTTTGCAAAGCTATTAGTGATGTGGAACAGGGTTTTATAGTAGGAAGTGCTGGACAATACAAGGTGTAGGTGGGGCTCACACTACCACCTATAATTATGAACACTGTTTATTTTTTTTACTAATCCACCCTTAGGTAAGCAGTCCTGGTGCTGTCAGTGTACAGATCCTTAGTCATTTGGGTAGTCCTGTTCTGTCTGCTGATACTGTGTACGGAAGAGTTGCTCATTTGTGTAAGAGATGGAGAATCCAGCCCTAGGGAGACTTCAGTCTCTTATTTTTGTGTGGTCTGAACCGGACAGCAAACACTGTCTGAGATTATACAGTTCACAGGGGTGTACTAATGAGCCGTCCCTGAAATACTTGAAGTTACATGTAGTAGTTGCTCTTATTTCTGAAAAAGGGGCTGTTCCTTTTTCTTTCTTTATTGGTGAGAAGAGAGGAGGCATACAAGTTCCTCCCTGATAATATGTAAGACATGAAAGCATACATTCCATAGTTATAACATGTTCGGCAACCTCCAGTAGGTGCCCTCTGACTTGGTGTATTTAGACTTGAAAATAAAAAGAGACTTTTCCTTACGTAGCTCCATGTTTTTCTTGTATCTTATCTTCTGCTGCTAACTTCATTCCTGGTCTCTACTGATTCTGGTAAATGCCTCCACATCTAGTTGAGAAACTGATCACAGGGTTTTTATTATCAGACTTAGTCTGAGAAGCTCATAGTGAATTATTATTTAATTATTACAGAAGCTCATACTGAATTATTACTTAAAATTGCAAGGTGGTGCCTTGGAGTGTAGGAGGATGGAAACTTTTGCTGCTTTCACTGCGCGTGACTTAGTGTCTGTCATAGTAGACAGCTTCCAATGGACTTCGTGCTAGATAAAGTAATATAATGGTGTGAATAACCTTAGACTGACTTTTTAAAGAGCTTATGCACAGCGTATGCAGTTGATGAGTCCCTTGTTCCTTAGTTATAAAGTTCAGACCTTTAATCAAGTAACAGGGTGACCTGTTGTCTTCCTCTGGCAATAAAATGCGTGCAAACATGCATTGCAGCAAACAGCGCAAAGGCAAATCTAGCATGTCCTGTTTCCTCTCCTGCAAGATGGATCTGTGGTTTATTCTCCACCATTGCTTCCCAAGCCATTTCAGCTGCTTGGTTGGCTGAGGGGTTCACTGGGAGTAGTTGATGCCTGTCAGGTACTGCACTTCAGCTTGCCAGGATAGTGATCACAGCTGTTGAGTCGCAGCTGTCTGGGTCGCAATGTATGGGGATTTTGTGATGGTTGTGATGACCTTCGAGGGGGAATTAGACTGGATGTAATGTTTCCAAGAATTGGAAACGCCTCTGCCATTGAGCTGGTGCACGTTGCCGAATCAATTACAAGCATTGGCAGGATTTTGCTTTAGGGGAATCTCGCAGCTACATCACAGTCTTGTTATTAGTAGGCTATTGTTAATTGGGTTTAACACAGAGCCAGACATTTGCAGGGAGGAGGGACCTTACATAGTTGGTTTCTGTGAAGTATTTTCCCTATATGCAGCATTGTTGCGGTAGGTACCCTAGTGCTGTTATCTTGGTTTTATTTTGGGGAAATATTTATCAGCTCCTGTGTGGAAATACATGCTTGGTACAGAATTGTCATCCTGAGTCGAGGAATGTAGTGTGGAGCCCCAACCTTCTCCAAAGCTGGTGATGACAACTTAAACTCTCTGCCTGGAGGTTCTGTAACTCTCTTGTGATGTACTGAATGGAAGATAAGGGGACTGGTCCCTTTTGTAACTTGCTGATGTGATGTAGGCCCCTGTGAGCTTTTGCAGAGGGGCTTCCTAGTGAGCCCCTTATTTCTTACGTGCAGCCTCCAGTCTAAATCAGGTTGCGGCCTCTCCCACACTGTTGCTGTAGGGTGGCATGGAGCAGTCATGTCACAATGTGCTCAGCAGCTTTCACAGATTGTGAATGTGCCTCTTCACAGGAGGATGCTAAGACCTCACTTCACCAGTGCAAGTGCTGAGCTGCATGGTTTCATTCTGTGAGATCCGGTCAGGCTTAGGACTGCTCCCTCTTTGGCTTTTCAGCTTGGTGGCAGCACAATGCGGTGTGCTTGCAGGCCTGAGCAGCTCAAGACTCATGTGGTTGCCAAAGTTACCAGGAGTCGTCTGTGGAAATGCAGCCCCCCTAATTCAGTCTGTCCATTGTTTACTGTGTTTGTAATTGACTGTCAAAGTGTTGCATTTAGTTCAAGTGCTGGTAGGGTTTTCTTCAAAATGCCTGTGTAGCATTAAGCCAGTTAGGAGTTACAAATGTAAATATGTTGACACAAAAAACGAGGAATGCATGAAAGCTGGCATTGCTCAAGGAGCCAAAAGCAGTGTGATTATATGCTAGAGGGACACTGAAAATGTAGGTTGCTGGAGTGTGCCTCCAGAAGTAAATCCCAACCAGAAGTGCTTGCAGCCCTTTACTTGCAATGCACTGTGTCTGCTGTGCCTGCTGAGGTGGCATGGGGGAGAGGGCTCAGGAGTGTGTGGGCTTCCTCATGGAGTTCAATAGGAAAGTTTGAAATGCCAGAGAGAAGTGTCAGCTGTATCTAAATGGGTCCTTGTAGATTTTCCTGGGCTGTAGCAACATAGCTGGCAACTGGGTGACTTCTGATGCTGGTGTTTCGTAACTGACAGCTAGGCAGTTTTCATGAGCTGTCTTATTTCAGGTTGTGAGTGCGGGCACACGCACATGCACACCCCTCACACACCCCCCGCACGCCACCCCCCCCAGCACATTGTTTACTTCCTCTGTAAGTTCTGGGACATTCAGTACTAAGGAGCATGATACGCTTGCATAAACACTCCAGCCAGATTTATCTCTCAAGCCTATCTTTCCTTACCCATCTTGGAAAGTGATTAATCTGCAGCATACATTTTGTTCTTTGATCGCAGGGCATTATTCTGTGATCATTTACAGTTTTGCAGAGCTGTAGCACTCGCTTGATGGAGTATTTCTGTCATGTAGCCGGCGCTGCTGGCTGAAGCTGTAGCTGCATAACGTGGAGGGAGCAGCTCTCTGTCATGGTAAAACTGGTTTTCTTTTTACATTGCGCGCTTTCTGCGCATGCAAAAAAAGTTATATGTACATATTTAACGTGCAGGTTAGTGTCTGCAGCAATACATGCTGGGGGCTGCTTTGTAGGTTTTGAAAACTGTGTCAGTACTGCAGCGTGCTGGCTGCCAGCTGAGGTTTTGCTATGCATTAGTAGAGGCTGGAGGAGTTCTAGTAACTTTTGTTTTCCATGCTGCACATCATGTATTGAAGCCTACACCAGTTAGAAATTGGCAGCCTATGTAGTTACAAGAACGTGTACATACCACCATCTGAGGAAGACAAAAAAGAGATTGAAGGTGAATCAGAAAATCTGTCCTGACTGTATCGCACTGAGGCATTTCCGTGTGTGCTTTGTTTGTTTTCCACATTTTCCAGCCGTGTGTGAGGAAAGGAGGTGGGAGACGTAACAACCCTGAGTTGCCATGCCATGGGTTGAGATAATGCTATCAAGCAGTGTTTCATTCTCTGCAAGTGTCCAAGCTTTAAGTCACCACTTCTTGAAGTAAAAAAGTGTAAGAAGTAGGTAGGAAAAAAAAAAATAGAATTAAGAAACCCACGTGACGTTGGCTTCTGACATCTTGGGAAGTTTATTTCTGCAATATATGTACACCATTCTCCTACAAAAAAAGTTTTTAGTGGACTTTAAATTTGGTGGGTCCGCACCAGTCCCCCATGCCAATGAGTCTCAGAGATCTGGCCTACACATCATGTCACATAAAACATTTTCATGTCACCTTATGAGAAACCACAAGGCCCATAGTTAAAAGACAGAAGCCACACCACTGATGTGCTGTGTGCAAAGATGAGGGAACACAGACTGCATTGCAGGTACGGAGTGTTTATTAAATGAGATGTCTGGAGGATCCCCTGCCAGAAGTCAGGACAAAAAACTCTTCCAACAGCCTTCCATGTCAGTCTGATTGGAGGGCAGGGCAGGCAAGAGAGGGGGGTTTCCTCTGACTACAAACCCAGCAGTTGTTTTAAATGAGCAGGTGTCAGAAGAGTACCCTGCTCTGCCTCAGAGACCTGAGAGCACCAGGCTTGAAGGAACACCAGCCTCGCATCTCCAGCAGCGGGCTTCAGAGCAGGAAGAAGAGGCAGCACAGACAAGTAGCAACATGTTTTCTTCTTTAAAACCCTGTCCACGATATATTGGTATATAGGGCTATCTGGAGCATCTGATCACAAATTTCACTTCTCCCTCCTAGAAGTGAAAATTTCCGTAAAGTCCTCATGTAAATTCCTTAATTATAAGCAAAGGGGAACTTAAAAGCAAGGAGAAAGAAGACTAAGGCTCTTGTGAAACATCAGCTATTTAGGAAAACTACAAACTGTGCTAGGAAGTGAAAGGTTCAGAGTATTCATATTTATGGAGGTATCCAACCCCTTGGTTGGGCCCTGCCCCAGGATTGAGATAGCTGACCTGTGGTTGTTGGAGGGGAACATTCTGTTTGGGATTGTGAATTTGCACTGTCTCCACTCAAGTGGGATGGGGCCCTTGGTTAGGTTGTGTTTGAGGAAGGTGCCAGGTACTTAACACTTTTCTGCGGCTGTGAATTAGTGGCAATGGCCATTTTAGGAATAGACAACTTTTGCTGGCATCTGAGAAAGACCAGAATTTCACAAACCAGTGCCAGCCACTTCCCATACTCTGCATTCCCCTGAAACCAAATGGTGCCACTGGTCATATGATGTGACTTCAGTCATGCAGCTGACTTTAAGCCCTGATACGTGAGTGGAAGCAGCTCTGCACAGGAGTCAGACCGGAGTGCCGTGCTGCCAGAATGCCCTGTGCCCACAGCTGGGACTTGCTGGGGTGGGTTATGGCTCAGCGTCAGGAACTGAATAATTTGTATTCAGTGTCCTTCGGTGCAAACTTCCTCTTGCTGCTCTTGGACGTGTGCCCCAGGGTCATGGAGTCCGGGTTCAGCATCACTCACCCCAGACTCCTTATCACTGCAAAATAGTTTGTAACAGTTGTATTTATTCTCCTTTAATAGCAAAAGATGAACCCCATTAATATCTGCTGTTTATGTTGCTGCTTATACAGAGTACGGCTGCCACCATGAAGATTCTTCACGCATACAGGGTTCAGTAAGAAGGAGCTTCACACTCAAAACTTGAGGCCCCATCCCATAAGGTCGAAAGGAGCCTTTGCCTCAGCATGGGTTAATTATTTGTTAATAGCTGTCTTGAGTAGTCAGGACGGTCAGGACAAGGCTCAACTATGTCCAGAGAAACATTTCTGAGGGTTAGAAGGGGTTTTCCTTAGCCCATAAGAAGCGTCAGAGTTAATGTCATGCTCGAGTTATGAGTAGTGCAAAAACTTTGGGAGGAAAAGAAGTTTTGGGCTTGAGCATATTCAGTTACTAAAGAATATGTGCACTGACAGCAAGAACCTCTTAAGTGAGGTTTTGGATAAGGACCAGGTGCTGGGAACATCTGTCTGAACATCCTGATCATTTGCTGGGTGGGTGCAGCAGAGAGCTGCTGCTTTGGAGCTTAGCAAAAAACTTTGTGTGGCTGGGGAGGTAGAGGTGTCCATTCCTGTGTACAGCCCTCTCAGTTCTGTAACTGCAGTGTTAGTACTTCTAACTCCACACTTACCTGGTGCAAGGGTGGGTGGAAGCAAGATGTGTGTGCTTGAAGGAAGAAGACCCTTTGCCAGGCTGGATAGTTGAATGCAGGAGGTGTTGCTGTGGGTTTCAGTGCAGAGGAGCCACTGGCTCCTTGTCATGCATCACATCAGTGGAGAACCCCTGAACTGTGAAAAGTGTCACAGAAAAGCGGAAGAGCCTGTTAAATTCCACACTACCATTTATCCTCTTTCAGCTCAGCCAGAAAGCGTATTTGTCCTCCTTCACCCAAGGAGTTTGTTTTTAGACAGGATAAGATCCAGTACTAAGTGTAGCTGTTGTGCAACTGCATGATTTTTGACCGCGATAGCTGCACTTGGGTTGGAGCTTTACAGAGGTCTGGTTCTGTGCAAGCCCCAGTAAGATTTGTAGTAAATCCAGCAGACTTGAGCTGACGCTGGTGGTATCTGAGGGAGCAGCAGATGACAGGCAGCACCCCTCCACTGCCACTCCCTTAGCTCATTGCTGACCTTCAGTCCTTTCTTTTCACTAAACTGAGGCATTGGAGAGCAAGTCTTATTTATAGGTCACCCACAAGGGAAACTGGACATTAAATTCTAAACTTCTAACTAGGCTAATGTTTTATTTCTTTATTTCATGCTAGAGGTTGCTTCTGAGTGCTGTCTTGAAAGCAGCTCCTGTGCAATGTAGAACTGGGCTTGGAGAGAGGAAATAAAATCAGAAATGAGAGAAGTTATTTTAATCATAAATAGCTGTGGTAGGAAGGTAGATGTTTATATGTGCAGTAGTACAGTACCTACTGTGTGTATTTTAAGAGAACCTGAGAATAGCAGCTGTGCTGAAATACTTAACAGCGAAACACTTGACAGTGAAACACTTGACAGTGAAGTCAAATATAGTTTAGGTTGAAGTTTAGGTTAAAAAAAAAAGGGTGGGGAAAAAAGTTTCTGAGGAGGGTGGATTTGTATTGTGAAGCCTGTTGGTGTTATCTCTGCCACGCGGCACAGAACAGCCTGTGATTCTGGCACTTGTTTGTGAACATGCAGTTCCCGTAAGGGGATACGTCCCGAGCCTATCAGCGTGGAATTGTGCCTGGGTAGATGCTCCCCCGCCTCCCAAGTTTACCCAAGTACTGCAGGAGGCTGACAGCTTTATTTCTCCAAAGGCTGCCTTTTCTGAAGCATCACTGGTTTTGCAGCCGTGATGGACCTGTTGAGTTTTAGATCCATAGAGCTCTAAAAGCAGCAAAGCTGCAAGCACTAAAACCAAAGCTCTAGCTAATATGCTGAGGTCAGAAGGATCAAAACCTAGATTAAACTTGTCCCTGAGATTTGGCTCTGAATCACAAATTCAGGAAGTCGTACATGAAAATCAGTCTGGGCACTGTTTCTTTCTTTAGAGTTCTTTGGCTAAAAATAATATCTTGCGCTATAGTTATAAATAATACGGGCACTTTTTTTTTCCTTCCCCCATCTAATTAAATTGTTACTCTTGCCGCAATGAAAGGAAAGGGAGAAGATAATAACATGAATCTGGTTGAACAAGTATGTAGCTTGCAGGTTTCAGCTAGAGTGTTTGCAGCTGCAGCGATGCTGAACCTTACGCTAATGCATTTAATTGTCAAAATGAAAAGAGGGTGCTCTGAGAGATCGGCAGTGGTTCTTGTGTGTCCAACCCTCTTGAAAGCTTACTCAAAGGGAGTTTTCCCTGTGCTGTCAAAATAGAGGGAAAAAAGGGATTTTTCTCTTACAATTTCTTTCTTCCCCCTCCCCCCCCCATGGAAGTGCAGTGCTTTCTGTAAAACTGTGGTTGAAACATACAGTAAGATGTTTTGATGGACTCTGGTGTCTTACTAAAATGACAAGTAGTGGCCATGGATAGCTCTGCCATTATAAAAAGTGGCTCTTGGCATGTTTGCCGCAGGTGAGTAGTGGATGAAGCTGGAAGAATGAATTGTTCTGCATCGTGATCATGGCACCAAGATGCTATTGGAAAGCCACATGGGCAACCTGTCCATGGCTGTTTGCCTTCTGAACAGTAACGCAGGCAGATATGGTGCTTGTCACACCTATTGCTGCTTCTGTGTTAGCACCCAGAAAAGTTTTGTGTGTCTTGCTGCCGGGATTTGCCAGTGGTTGCTGGAGCCTTTGGCAATGGTCGGGGTTTGAGGTGGATCTCAGGCCATCGGAGAGGCCATTTAACACAGCAATCCTCCTGGGAGAATGCTGATAATGGTCAGTGAAAGCAGTAATTCCGAAGGCCTAAAGGGATAAAGACAGGCAATAACATGGCTGCCAATCTTTAAGCTTAATCATAACATCTTTCAGGTGGCAAGAAGGTTATTTTTTCCCAAATGAGGCCATGGTGGGGGAAAAGAAGGGCTTGAAAACGCAGGGTACTGCAGTGAAGCATTGCCTGCATGGGCAATAGAGCTGGGCACAGGCTCTGAGTTTTATTGCATTGAAATCCACTGTCGCTTAACAGGAAAGTGTTGAGGCAGCTGCGTTGTTTCACTGGCAGTGATGCAATGCCGGTGACACCCAGGACGGGAGGGACCAGTGACAGCACGGCATGTACACCATGTCAGCTGAGCAGCACCCCACCAGCCGGCAGCTTTGGCCAGTGCTGACACTCCAGCTAGGCCTGTGTTTCCCAGCCTGTATTTATACACAACAGCTGGAAGCATGTTTTTGGAAGTAATACATCGTTACCACACGTGTACAATTTCCAAAACACCCCGTTTGCTCCTCCTATTTGCTGTGCTTTGAGGAGTTTCAGACTTCTCAAAAAATTATTTTATTATAATGCAGATGAGGCATTTACTGATTTCTCATTCACTTGTCAACTGCTCTGCAAGAATGGAAATCTCACAGGAAATGCCATGTGCTCATGAGGTTGTAAACAGAAAGCAGAAATTTTAGTATTCATTTTAACTGCATTGTCCTGAAGTTGTCTGGTGCCCTCTGAAAACTAGTGATGGCACAGGCAAAAACACTGTAATATTGAAATGAAAGATCCAAAAAGAAGAAACTTAAGCATTTTTTTAAAGAAAAAAAATGCAAAGGGGGTGAGGGAGAAAGCTGGTGAGTAAGCACATGTGTTTGTTTAAAGAACCAAATGGGTAGCAAATACTTTTCCATGTGTGTGGAAAATATGATTTGGCTTTTGCAATAGCATTTTATGGGAAAAAAGATCAAGGGTTCAGGAGCTGAAATACTTATTCATAAAATGTAGGGAGCAAAGACAAGCTACTTGTTGTGCTTCTGCCTGTTTGCTGTAAGTCCAATCTAGCTGAATCATTTCTAGGAATGGAGTGGGTAACTGGATTTCCAGCTTCCTCTCTGTCCTTGTCTTCTCTCCTGAATGGCTGTTGCTGATCAGTACTGGTTGTACTGAGCTTCATGTGGAGGGTGTGTGCCTGTCTGCTTGATTGCTAAAGCTTTTACCACCTTGGGATCTAAGCACAATCCACTTGAAATTGGATTAAAACAGCCAACTCATTTTACAGAGGCTTTTTGACAACTCTCAGGCAGGAAGCAGAAGCTGACCTGGGTGGGATTTTGATCTGATGTTGGGAAAATGAAAGGCCCTTCTCTGTCTTTGGTCCCATTGCCACACTCTGTGTGTGGTTTCTGACAAAAGCAAACCCAACCCAAGCATTTCCCCCGGTGTCTGAGGTCTTCCAAAAGGCTGGAGCCATATGGTCTGCTGCATGAAGCCAAGGTATGCTGCAGGTGTAGCACTTGTTAGTTGCGTGAATGCAGTCTTTCATTTGTATCTCAGGAAGTTTGGGGCTGGGCTGCAGGGCTGCTCACCTACAGGTTTTCACTGGCTGCTTCCCCTACCCCACGCTGCCCAGACAGTTTGAGCCCTGTTCAGCTGCTGGGGCGTGCGTATAGGTCAGTACAGCAACCTGTCGTGCCGTCCTGTGCCTTCCTTTGTTTAATCTTACACC
This sequence comes from Micropsitta finschii, assembly GCA_034783455.1. Lineage (NCBI taxonomy): Eukaryota > Metazoa > Chordata > Aves > Psittaciformes > Psittacidae > Micropsitta > Micropsitta finschii. The sequence continues at coordinate 10,738 of JAVHNF010056335.1, forward strand.
TTCCCAGCTTGTCTTAAATGCTGCCATGTGCCTGAAGTTGGTACAGCTCAGCGAGGCTGTGCTGCAGAGGGGCACAGTGGGGTTTTCACCCCTTTCTTTTCAGGAAGTGTAATGGGAGAGGGAATTAAAACACATGAGCCCTTGTACTTTCTGTGGGTTTCAGGAGGGGTTAATGCTGCATCCAAGGACTAAAGTTTGTCCATCTGTCAGGAGGCAGAGGGGCTGGGCTGGTGCCACACAGGCTGAATTGGGCTTGGTTTGGTTAGAAACAGCAGCGTCGGTTATCTTGATGATGAATATAAGCCCATTTGAATGTTAGCTGCTGAATTTTGGTATGTAGTATTTTTGAAATCTAGTTCTGAAAGAGGCACAGTTTGGAGCGTGTGTTCTTTTATTCCCAAAAGAGGAAGGAGTTATTTAAATGGTGGTTTTGGTCCAAAGTGCAGATTGGTTTTTAGCAGCAAATGAAGGAGCTTTTAAGCAAAAAAGGTTCTTGGTAAAACCGTCACCTCTACAATTGTGCAGTTACCCTGTCTTTAACAAATGGCTTTAGAGGGCTAACAAAGTTCTTTAAAAGCAATTTTTTTACCTGAACAAAGCCTGTGTGAAAATGCCCTGACTGACGGGACTCAAAATCTTCTAATGGCTTTGTGGGGAGGAAGGAAAGTATTTTTGTTGTTACTGTTTTTAATCCTTAAATGTGATTCTCCTTCGCCTTGGCTTTTCTAGCTCTGCGCCTATTTGTGTGCGTGCTTATGTGGTTATCAGCCCAAATGTGGTTCCAGGTCCCTTGGGGTAGAAGCCTTGCCTTGCCTTATGGCTCTGAAAGGGCTCTGCACAGCCAAAAAGATCCTGGTGATTTACAGTTACCACCCTGTTTTTTATTGCATGCTTCTCGCAGGCTTCTCTGCTGATGTGATGCTGTGCCAGATAAGAGACTTTTCTGCCAGTGTGGACTTGAGCTTTTGGGTGAACTTGAGTACTCAAAGCAACTTATAGGAAACA